>JAQIXG010003039.1:0-15951 GCA_034700105.1 Oconnorella tubifera
CTTTCTTCCCTCGCATGCTATCATTAAACTCCTATTAAATTAACTTTAATCTGTTATTTATTGTTATATATACGAACATTACTTTTGTTATAACTATGCGGTTGACACGTTATATTAAACGATTGAATTGAATTGATACATAACGATTGACCACTACCGAGTAATTCATTTTTTAAATCAAACTTTTTTTATAATATTTCAGGGTGTGGTGTCGTACCCTCACATCCCTATTAAAATTCACCCCTGTCTATAAAACATGCTGCTTCATAAAATCGAACAATCCCCCCCCTCCTCCTACTAAAGGGTATCTACATTTTCTTTTAATTCGAAGGAAATTGATGAAAAACAAGCCGTAAGATGTCCGCAACGGAAAATCACAAGATCGTAATATTTACCCGATTTATTCGTTAATAAAGTCTTTATTTGTTATAATAAATTCTATATAATGATATACTAGCAAGCGAGCCGTTAAAAGAACAGGGAATATAAAATCCATGATAGTGTACCCCGACAAATAGGCCACGAAGACATTGACCCGACATATCGGCCCGAAGACATTACCCGATAAATAGTCGAAATGTTTTTAGTAACAATTAATCAAACCCTATAACTTAAACCTTAAATCTAATTCTAACATTAACTTCAATCCTAAACCTAACCCTAATACCAACACTCACCCTAAGTACTAACAGTCGGGGCCGATTTGTCGGGGCCGTCAAATCGGCCTTCTCATTCATTTCTGTCATTGATTCATAATAAAAATTCATTTCTTCTATTTTATTAAATAAATAATATAGAGTATAATTAAATTAAAACGAAACCAGTTTTAATTGACAAAGTTTATATTAATGTTAATCGTATTTTAAAAAGTAGTTTGTTACTATAACTTAATTAGCTTGTATACATTTTTTAAATTTGGTACAAAATAAGAAAAAAAATGACAGTACAGCGACTAGAACTGTTAAATTTAGAATTTTCAAAACAATCTACTTAGTAATAAACTTGTAATTTTTAATATAAATATAATCTGGTAATTCAGTTTTTTTGCTTGTTCGCTCTACTTAGTTTATTTCACGTTTTATATATTTGCATTTATTACTCTTCGGTGAATTAGAGCGAAGACATAGTAAAATAATACATTGCAATAAAATAAATAAACGATAAAAATAATATAAATAAAAATAGCAATAGAAGGATAGTCTTACAAGTTATTCGTAATAATTATAATGATATAAATAAAGGCACTTTACAAAACATTTCAGTTCAAATAAACACTAGACTAACTTTCAGAGATGACGTATGAAACATGCTGTGACGTCATCATTAATTACCGCGATAGATCATACGTCATATCACATTGTCATGACAATGATGCGTTAAGTAGTGACGTCATTAAACTATGACGTTCGGTCCAAAAATAACAGGCTTGTTTCTATTCATAGACGAGCAGCTGCCATTGGTTAGATTTCTGTCCAATGAGCAATCATCCGCGTTAGCCCTGAAAGACGATTGGCCA
Organism: Oconnorella tubifera; assembly: GCA_034700105.1. Classification (NCBI taxonomy): domain Eukaryota; kingdom Metazoa; phylum Annelida; class Clitellata; order Enchytraeida; family Enchytraeidae; genus Oconnorella; species Oconnorella tubifera. The sequence continues at coordinate 1,517 of JAQIXG010003039.1, forward strand.
GTAGATGAGTTATTAATAGATCTCAATGTTGATTGGTTATTTCCCAGTGATTCATATAGCCAGTAGTCGGTAGGCCTTGAGCCATTAGGCTTAGAATCGTTAGGCTTATAGCCTACATGCTTAGAGTCGCTAGGCTTACAGTCGCTAAGCTTAGCCTCGCTAAGCCTTGCGCCGCCTGGCCTAGCATCTTTAACCCTCGGGCTATCTAGCCAAGGGCTGACGCCTATGCAGGCGTTAGGCTGAGGCCCCGCGTACGCGGCGGCCTTACTAGGGGAGCACACACTACTAGGGGAGCACACCGGGGCCTCCACGCACTCCTCAGGGGTAGCTGACAGCCCCTGAAACCGAACCGTGGGGTGCGAGCTATGAGACGGGGCCCTAGGCGCCTGGGGCTGCAGCCAGTAGGCCCCCCTGGGGGGAGGGGGAGGGGGAGGAAGGTATCGGCAGTGTTTGACGTGGGCCCCCTCGCCCTCTTCACTGGGGCCTCTCCCACTGTCCGTGATGGACCCCTCGATGGAGTGAATGCTCTCTCTATCGGCCCCTACAGGGTCGCCACTTGAAAGGGCCACATTGGGGGCTGGTTTGTTTATCAAAGAATGCACCTTAAATAACCAAACATAAAAAATGCATATTTTTATAAAATTATCTAAAATGTATTTATATAAAAATACTGATCATAAATATTATTAATTATCTTACATTCACAAATTAATTATGAATGATATTTCATAAAAAAATAATTTCAAAGTAAAAAATATCAGTTACATCACATGTTAGACGTCTTTTAATAATTATTTAATATAAAGAAATTAATGTCTATCATAAGTGATAATTGAGATAAATAATTGCGGTTGATAAAACACCTGACTAAAATTTAAAATATACGCTTTAATTTTTTCGCAGTTTTTTAATTATTTTTTTTAAGATGTTGAGACTCGCATGATGTCATTTCAGTTTTATTCAGAGGGGAGGAGGGTAGGCTAAAAATTTCAACAAAAAATGTGGACCTTCATAGTATTAGCCGATAAAGAATTAGCCAATAACCTTGTAGAATAATTACGAGACAAATAATATTGAAACATGAAAAAGTAAGAATCACTTAAAGTAAATAATCAGCCAAAGACTTAACGCTTCATTTCTTCACGTCCGTTTCTATTAATGTTCTATCTTTCAGAAAGTTACTCGAGAATGCTAGAAGCAGTGGCGGATCCATAGGGGGGGCGATGGGGGCGATCGCCCCCCTACAAGTTGCAAATTTTTTTTTTGCAGCCTTTTATTATTGTTTATACAGCATGCTACGTCACCAAATGTCCTATTACTCAAAACCAGTAAAAAGCCTATAGATATCCCATGTGATGATGTGAGAAGACTGCATATTAATTCCAATCAGCACACTGGGGTAGCATGGTATAGCACATAAGTTAGCGATGCAAACTTGACTAGGTACGCGGTAACGGGTTAATCAAGTATTATGATTCGTAGGCTTGCCGAAGGTTGTCACTGAAACCCCCCCCAAAAAAAAAGTTCTGAAAAAAGATAAATCGCCCCCCCCCCCTACTGGATGGCCTGGATCCGCCACTGGCTAGAAGGGGTAGTGTGTGGGACATGTGGGTTGGTGGATAGAGGGGGGGGGGGGGTTGGGTGAATAAAATGATTAGCGTTTTTAGCGATAATTTAGGGCCTACTTTCTATTTTAGAAGAAGAAAGTCAAGCATCTAATACAAGGATATTTGAAATCTATAAGCAAATGGATTAAAAAAAGGTACAGGAAAGTTGAAAGATTTTTCGGAACCCAAGGCTAATTTTGTAACTGATGCCTGAGGCTTGGGAGGGGGGGGGTGGGAGGGGCGCCGAACTATTTGCTTTGATGACGACCTTTTTCTGATGATAGTAATTCGCATCTTATACAGTGATATGAACTGTTTTTACTAAAGTAAACTATATGTAAGTGACAATTAATTAAACGAAATGAATAATATTTTTCAGAAATTATTGATCTTTTTTTGTTGGTTATTAACGTTTCTTTAAGGACTCTGAGTAAGGGTGTTATTTCAGATATTTCAAGGAAGGGGGGAGGCGATGACAAAACAATTAAAAAAAACTAGTGATGATGTTTTTGAGTTTTAGTTTTTATGAAATCATAATTTGTCGCGTATAATTGCCATGTATTTAACTTGACTATTAACGTTCTACAGTTTATTTTGCTTTAAACCTTTTTATAATTGAAACATTTGTCAATTATAAAAAAAGCAGAAATGTATACAAAAAATAATCGTGGGGCAAATTGTCGCTTTAATGTACTTGAGTTGACAAGTTCGGGTAATGTATTTGTGGGCGAATTGTCGCGGCATCCTTTATTTGATATAAACACATTTTGATACTTTACATCAAATCCAAAATGGCCGCGCCCAGTGTTTATTTTATTTACGCACGTTTTACAAGCGCGGGAAATGATCGCAAAGTTGACTCTGTACAGTCCCACAGATCCTAAACTATTGCGCGTAAATAGAGCCTTGCAAAATTGAATTAGAATCAGTGCAAAGCGATAAGATTCAATTTATATCGATAGGACTGGTAGATTTTAGCTGCCTTGTGTGTAATCTAGTCATTATTCACGAGTTTCTTGTTAATCCCTCGACCAATGAAATCACTTTAAAATTGAAGAAATAAATGTTTCTAACATTGAGATATTTTTAAGGATTTATATAAGGACGGTTCATGGCAGTGATATTAATCGACGACTTTCTGAACGACTGTCCGAACGACTAGCTGAACGACTGTCCGTGCGACTGTCTGAACGACTGTCTTGATGAGTTTTTGAGCGATATCTCTAAATCGGTAATGAGATAGAAAATCTAGTTTTATTTTGGTTTGTTTCATAACGTAAAATTAATGTCATATTAAAATACTATATGTATATAACAGAATGTAATGTTTCGACCATTATTGGTGTCCGCGGAATTGTTTTTTGACTGGAATTTAGTTTTTGTTAAAATAGAGTAGGCCCTATAATATTTAAAAACTTTCGACACGGATTATATATATTTTTTTGTAAATATATAAATTGATAATTGAACAATTTTATGCAACAATTTAGCTTCCGGAGTGAGGGGGTAAAGGGGGTTCCTCTCTCCAAACCGAAGAGCACCATGTTTAATCAATTAAAATTAAAAACAATTGGAATTAAAGCAAAACGTTAATTTCACTGCAAAATCTAAATTCACAAATGAATGTATTTTTTTCTAAGCACGGATATGCGACGGCAGTATTTAAAACTTTTGGGACACTTTCCCAACACATTTTTTATTTTTTTTAAAGTTTTTATCAAATTAATTTAACTCGCAATACTTATTTAAACTAAATGTTTAAACATGTTTTAAACTGTGTTTATTATTCTCGTTTTATCCTTTATAATTGTTTATATTGTAAAAATTAATGATTTTATTAGATAGCTTAATGTTGTTTCTACATTTTATTATTTTAATAAAAATAATATTAGTTGCAGAATGATAATATTATTTTAATTCATATTTTTTAATTTATGAATTTTTTTAATATTTTTTAAATAATTTTGTATATTGGAATAAATTGTATAGATAATAAAATTTGTCTAATAACTATTATTTGTAAATAAGAATGTAAATAATTTGAACCTCAGTGTTATCTTTATCTTTGCTTGAGATCCATTTCTTGCTTCCATTCTGAGGTTCAACTGAATTATTACAACTTTTTCCAGCGACCTAAAAAATTACAAAGCAAGATTTATAAGTTTTCACTTAGTAAGCGATCTTGGTATGTGATCTGATTAGGGATCTTATCAAAATCTTTTAAGTTTTCTTAAAAGTTATTTTGGTATGTATACCAATAATACAATGGAATGGAATTTATTTCTTATATTTATTTATTATAATCAATCACAAGATTGATGAAAAAGACGAGCTATCTCTCACTAGGTAACCTTCATATGTAAGCAAGTTTTTATTTCTTTGGACATTATATGATATATTCGCTTAATATTTTTCTTGAAATAAATCGAAAGAAACTTAATTAAAAAAATAAAATATTTTAAAGTCTGGACGTAGCAATAAAATTAAATGTCCCTTCCAATTTATAATCCTACATCCGCCACTGGTGGCTGTCTAGCGTTTTCGCTTAAATGGTGAACTATGCTGTCGACACGAGTTAGGCAGACGAGGGATCCTAATTGCATTACCGATTCCGTCGCAGCGACAGAGTTGATTCGATAACAATCGGCCATTTTGATTTTCTACATTTGATTGTGATCAGATATTGTGTGTATATTTGAGAGATGAAAAATAAGATGGAAGAAGGGAGTAGGAGAGTGAGTGAGTCGGAGAGGGGAATAAAAGAAGAACAGTAACAGTGGGGCGCCGTAAAGGAAGAAAGTCAACGTTTAAATATCATTTGAGAAATAGCAAAGAACAATTACTGTCGACAGTATTGAAAAGACTTCAATAATTAAATAGTTTAAAAACAGTTTTATTGGAAAGTTAATGTACTTAACTTTCCATTAAAACTGTTTTTAAACTATTTAATTATTGATACAGAAGAGATGGGCAAGAAGGGCAGAAAGAGACAATTTTGTCTCTTTCTAACTGGCTTGCAGTGGCATAGAAAGTTGCTATTTAACTTCGATCACTTTGTAAATGAAATAATTTTTTAATCTTAATTGTAAAGTAATCAGAAAAAGTAAATTAAAATTTTTGATTTTTCATGCCAACCCGCTCGCCCATCATATGTAATGGAGTATTTTTATTTTCAGTAATAAGGTATAAAAAGGGTCGGTATATGAATTTTGGATGGAAACCCCAGTATTTTAAATCCAGGCTGTATTTCTGGGATAGGTCACATGGGGTAATACCAGATAAGAAGTTAACAACAAAAAACTACCTCAGAAAAGTTATCAGCCCCAGACCCCCCGTGTACCACCCCGCACCCATTCCTAACCACCTCCCTTTCACCCCCGCCTTCTTTCTCTGTCAACATCTTCAAAGCCTCCATCCTACAATTATACTTCCTATCATGCCTCCTATTACTATCTCTATGTTTGACAACAATGATCGCAATAATTAAAACCACCACAACCACACCGCAACCGGCCACCATACCAATAACCAACACCAAATTAAAAGATCCCATCAAACCCTGACTTACTAGAGACTTAAAATAAGGTATCGTTCGATTTACATTTATATTAAGTATCCCAGAAGTTGATCTGGGAGGTGAACCGTTATCACTCGCTTCAATTATCACCTGAAAAGTCCGAAAGTCAATCCCAGAAATATCACCTGAAACCGTAATCGTACCCGTGTCGGAATCTATCTGAAAAATTTCCGAAACCGATAAATGATATGAAATCCTCGCGTTTTCGCCTTCGTCCGAATCAACGATTAGGATATTGGTCACCTGAGCACCTATGGGTGTCTGGCTCGAAATAAATATGGTATTGTTACCACCGGAGGGGAATAAAAATCCCGGATCGTTATCATTACGATCAAGCACGATGACGGTTATTTTTGAGGTATCGGATAGGGTAGGGTTCTGGGGATCCGATACGAGTATTTCGAATTGATATCGGTTGTTTTTTTCGCGATCGAGAGGAATATTAGCGCTGATGGCACCAGAAGTGGGGTCTATGGAAAAGGGATGTGTGGGGTGAGTTGGGGGGACGAGGGAGAAAGTGAAGGAGTTATAGGCGTCGCTGTCGAGGTCTACCGCCGTGACCTGACCTACTGGTGTGCCAGATGGAAGATTCTCTGCAACGCTGAATGATAGAGACACAAATTACTAAAAGATAAAAAACTATGTAGTACAAAGCTATTACAGCTAATTCTTAATCATCTAAAAAAGGAAAGATCAAACACAAAGTACTTGTAATCAATTAAATTCTGGACACAATTATTTACTAAATTTAAAAAGATTTAAGTAGTATTTGCAATGCAATATTTTATAGTTATATAATTAGAAAATATTGTAGAAATCATTCCAAATAAATATTTAAAACAGAAAGACATAGTCTTTATACAGATTACTATCATTATTAACAGTAAAGTTAATAATGTTAGAAATTTTTAACAATGTTTCTATCGAATTTAAAACGTTTTGAATTTTATCAAAGGCTTTGTATCAATACACAATCAGTCACTATTTTCTAGAACATTATGAGTGATATGAACTTTTCCAAAATTAACACGTTAAGCTAAGAATACCGCTAGAAGTTTTTTAATAGTTTGTATTTATCTCACTAATACATTAAAAAATATTACAAAAATACATAAAAATAATGCAAACATTGGTATAGGTAGTTGCCATGAATTAAATATTTACCTAAAAGTAAAACTAGATTGAGTGAACTTGGGTTTCTCATCATTTACATCAATCACAGAAATGATGATGAGAGCTGATCCAGTTCTTGGCGGAGATCCAGAATCTACGGCTACAACTGGAAACCTAAAAGTACCGTATTTTTCCCTGTCAATAAGCCCCTGGGCGCTGACCACCCCCCGCTGGTCAACGTGGAAGGACACGGACAATGTTCCCGGTATCGAGTACTGGATTCTTCCATTGTCCCCTGAATCCAGGTCTGTGGCTGATACCTTTAAAATACATTGAAAAACTGAAAGGAATACGTATTAATGCAATTAATACGTATTGAAAAAATGTTAATTAAACTAACAATGAACCACTTTCTCAGTCTTATTCAAGAATTTTAAAGCATTGCCCAAGTAAGTATAGAGATTCATAAATTTGATCATAAAAAGTAACACTAGGAGATGTGTAGACTTGTTTTGATTTGTGTAAAAAAGTCAATTTGGTTCAGGGTGGTACAGATATGCTCAGACAGAATCTGTTTCATATTCAGAGCTAAAGTTTGCGTACATTTATTAAACTTGTTAAAACTTCTTTGGATAAAATCATATTTATTCCAACATGTCCATTATTGATATTTTTTGGTCATCAATTACTACTAAATTGCAAAAGTGACAGTTTTAGCACTAAGTAAGCATCAGAGCAGTAGATTCGCAAGCCAACTGTAATGGACCCTAGTTCTGAAAGTGATATTTTGCACAAATTCAGCCAAAGATACTCGGGTGCCTGTTCGATCATACTAAAAGACAACACAAAAACGTTGTAATTATACCTGTAATATAGAAGATCCAATATAATTATTCTCAGTGATCGACCCATTGTACGTTTGCAATCCAAACACTGGAACGTTATCATTCACATCCCCGACTACTATCCTTAAAGTTTTCTCCGTCACCCTTCCCCCACTCCCACCCGCCCGATCCCCACATCTTAAAACCAAAATGTACCTCTCCGTTCTCTCTCTATCTAGACCACCACGAGTGATAATTTGATACTCCCCGGCGTATTTACGAATTAAACTAAACGCCGGGTCATTCAAGGAACAGTTTACCTCCGCGTTTAATCCCTCGTCTGGGTCTGTTACTGACACATGGGCCACGAAGGTATTCTCTGGAACATCCTCTGTGATTTCCGTTGTCAAACTGGCTGATCCGGTAAGCATGTGGATGGTCACCGAGGGGGAATTGTCGTTAATGTCATCTACATGGATGAGGAGGGTGGTTTCTGAGGACAGGGGGTCCGGACCGTGATCCTGGGCGATTAGGATAAGTTGATGGATGGGAGATTTCTCTCGGTCAATATTTCCGCGTATGATAATTTCTCCTGTGGTGTTACGGACAGAGAAAAGATGGCCGTGGAGGTTTTGTGTTTGAGTCGTAAAGCCGTAGCCAATCTGTGAGGCAAAATATATAATCCAATCAATCTAATGAGTAAAAAGCCGAAAATACAAAAACTTCTCGTACCTTGTCGTAAGTTCTAGTAACACAATATAACAGGATACCTTGAGATATCGTGTTATATAGCAAGGTAATGTCATAACAGGATATCACAAAGACGACAATAATATTCAATTAAGGGAACAGTGGATGGAATTCTATTTCTCAACAATTTCATAACATTCGCAGTTTTGATTTTTTTCTATCGTTAACTGATTTTGGTAAGCTTTCTTCTCAATTTTGTTCACAACCATAATACTAAAATAATGTAGTTCAATCTCTGCATCCAATATTCGCTGCCTAACAGGTTTATGGCATAATAATTTTACAGGTTTATTTTTTCTGCTGAAGTTTGTTTTAATTTCTTAGTCGACGGTCTGCTTTCACTGCTTGGATAAAGCATGCGTGATCTTTCTTGATACCGAGGGACATCTGGAACATCGTCCATCGACGGTTAAATAGATGTTAAACCATTAGGGTATATATTTATATTAAATTAAATTTAATTAGTAAAGATAAGCTTCGTGAAAACATACTATAATTAAAATGAACATTTTTAAAACTATGACATTATAAAATTGTATCTTGCCTGAGCGTTTATACCAGTATCGAGATCCTTAGCCAACACTCTCGCCACAATCGTCCCAACTGGCGTGTTCTCTGCCACATGCACCTCATACTGACCCCTCTCAAACTCTGGCTTGTTATCATTAGAATCCAACACCACCACACTAATGGCAAGCACCCCAGTCCGTGTTGACGCTCCACCATCATACGCCTTCAACTTCAACTCAAACCCTTCCTCAACTTCCCTATCTAACTTTCCCTTGAGGACTAACTTAACTTCTAAAGAGCCATCCAATTTGGGAGCCACATGTAGCCCGAATTTATTTGTAGATGAATCGAGTTCATACCGATGAATGCCAAATTCAGGGCTATCTAAATCGACAGCAGTTGGGAGAATATAGGAACTCCCGATTGCGGCCGCTTCAATGATAGGTAGAGATATACGTGGCTCGCGAAACTTCGGTGAATTGTCATTGATATCGATGATTTCCACTATGACTTTTATTATGAGGAAATACTGAACGGGCTGAATGACAACGTCCAGATTAAGTTCGCAGTGTTCCCTTTGCCTACACAGAGAGTCCCTATCCACATCACCGGAGGTTGTTATAACTCCAGTTGTTGGACTTATCGCGAACATTGGGTTGGATTCAGTGAGGAAACGAAAACGCAAGGTGGAGAGTACGTCCGAGGAGTACCGGGTGCGAAACCCGTCGTCTTCGAGGAGGTTTCCTATTAGGGTGCCCCGTGGGCATTCCTCGAGGACGCGGTATTTCAAGGGGGTAGTCCGAGCGGATCCTAAGGAATTTTGAACGAGAAGCCAAAGTTGAAGATTAAAGGCAAGATAAAGGAAGGCGGCATGAAAACGCGACACGATAGTGAACAGTTTGTAGTACATGATAAGAATAATCACAGATATACCAGAGATATTATTATCTATCTGGAGTTTGAATTTAGTATTTTCAACAATCGGAATTTATGACTTTAAACATCTTTCAGCTTTTGTTGATGGTATAAGAAAGTATTTTGTTATTAATTTGACAAAGTACAAGTGTCTAAGCATTTGAACTCTCTCGTTTTCTTTTCGAGTTTTCATATACGTCAGTTAAATTTGCATTTTTTTCAAAATTGAAAACTATATTATATTTAATGATTTTAGACTGAAAGCTTTTAAATTTTAAACTTTACTTCCATTAGAAAGTTACTTTCTCGTCTAAAGACTTAGAGTTTGTTTTCAGGAATTTCCTTCACTATTTCTGGATGATAACAAAATCGAATTTTCTAAAAAAAAAATCTTTGAATATGACATAGTACAAAATAACTGAAGTTGAGATTGATATGCAATGCCTCAAACCTATCCAAATATACAAGAAATTCGAAACCCAGTATATTATACTAAAGTGTGTAGTACATCCGGTATAAAATCGATACAACAGAAAATATCACGTTTGTTACAAAAGATGAAACGCGCAGTCGTCTCTCAGAAGCTCAATCTTCAATAGAGTTGATTGATAAAAAGTGGCATCCTCGTCTAAAAGCGATGTGCTCTTGAAGTTTCATTATCGCTAAGCGAGTTTACCGCAATACCACTGCAAAGCGAGATGAACCCCCGTAAGAAATCTTTGCAATTGACAGAGAGAAAGGGAAGGGTGGGGGAGGTAGGGGTTGATAACAATTTCTGAAATAAAAAACAATGTAGATAGAGAGGTTTTAAGTTTAAAGTAATAAAATATGACCGTGATTAAGAGATATTTTGTAATATTGCAGTAGAATGAAGTATCTAATGAAATGCAAATATAATTGCGAAATAGAGAAAGAAATAAAAGAGAAAGAAACAGGTCACTGAAACAATAATAACAAACAAACCAAGGCAACAACCAAATACACAAATAGACAACAAACATATATAAAAATAAACAAATAAACAAATAAACAGACAAACGGTGATATAAACAATAAACAAAGAATAAACAAAACAAGTAAATCGGTATAAACAATAAACAAAAGAATAAACAAAACAAGTAAATCCAGTTAGAAAGCATATATATGACAACAAACGTCAAAAGAAAACAAATTTACAAGGAAACTGAAATGTAAAAAAGAAATATGAAAAAGAAACTCAAACGACAAGAAAAAAGAAACGAGTCCAACATGTCATACGAAACGTCAAGGAGAAACCGAACGCAATCAAATAAATCGAAAGAAACAAAAAGAATTCAATAAAAACTAAAACAGTTTAAAGACACAAAACAGAAACAGAAAATGTGCAAGAAAAAGAATCTGAATAGAAATATTCAAAGTAATTAAACGCGAAGCTAACTTTCAAAAAGCAACAAAATCGAAGAAAAGTGAAAATCGATCTCTGATCCCCCGTTCAGTGACGTCAGAGATCTGACCGGAAGTGAAATATCATATCTATAATTTGAAGGAACGGACCTCGTCAAAGATGGCGGCCGTGAGAGCCAAGATGGACGCTTTGACGGAGTGATGAGTGATGAGGATTTATAATGAGTTCCAGCGAGGCATCGGTTTATTGACAAGCCCCGCCCGTTTAGAAAAGTAGTGTAAACAATGTATATGAATGTTATTTAGTAGAAACTAATTAGATAAGCATTAAGTGGTGTCTAACTGTAAAGATTAGGGTTAGAATTATGGTTAGGATTACGGTAAGAATTAAGGCTAAAATTCGGGTTAGAATTAGGGTTAGAATTAGAGTTACAATAAAGAATTACAGCTATAAAAATGAGGGTTAAATTTGGGTAAAATTAATATTAGGGTTAGGATTAGGGTTAGAAGATAGGATATATGCTACAATTCAAATTAGGTCTATGCTAAGTTTCAGAGATATAATTAAATGTCTAAATAAACGATTTATCACCAGTGGGCGGGGCTTGTTAATCCAAAGGCCTCGCTATAGAATCCTAAAGAAATTAGAGAGGAGGAAATAAATCTCTGTTTAGTCAAAAGAAGATGAGTGATGCTGCCGCTAGCCGCAGAAAAGTTTTCTTTAAGTAGAACTAGAATTATACTACGGTAGAATTCCAACCGGAAATTAAAATCTCTTTTCAATAGTAAAAAACGATAAACGTTAATTTATAGGCCGTCGTTTATCGAGTAAAGTTACGTTTAACGTTTGGCGTAAACCGTTTACGAAAGTCACTTATGACGTATAGTTCTTTAGTTAAACGCCTGGATAAAGGGCGCAGCAAGTTGGCGAAATATTTCAAATCATGAGACTCGAATCTGAGTTTTTCAGTTTCACGTTTGTAGTTCTAACCACTTGGTTAAAAATATCAAAGTAAAAACCCTAATACTAACCCTAACCTTGGATAATACAATGATAAATCTACACTTGTATGTACGGTCAAATATATTCACTATAACCCTAACCCTATTATATATTTAGTAATGCATACTTAGAAATACTTATAACTTGATATACCTATATAAATAGGTATGTTTCATTAAGATTAAAAACTTTAATTATAATTATTAATCTTTACAATTTATCCTTCTTAATAATTAGTAATTTATCATTATTAATAAATTTAGATATAAATTTTGTTTGAAAATAATATCAACACTAATTCTAACCCTAATCTTATATTAATATATTAAATAAAAGCAGCTTTTAATGTTTTTGCTTTAAGCAACAGAATGACAACACAATAAGCAAAAACGAGCTTATTACAATTCATAATTCTTAATCAGGGGCGCTACCAAACATTATATTTTAGGGTAGGTGCACTTTTTTGACGTAAAAACTTACATTTTTCTCAAACACACCGAAATCTGACAACCTTTTTTAACGCATGCATTATATTATTTCGTCACTAAATTTATCAAACATTTCTTTACATTTCTCTATTTATTTTCTCTCAAGTTTAATGTTTTTCTTCAAATTTTCAATTTTTTGCTCAGCATTTCCTCGTGGGGTGAATTTAGAAAAATAACGAAAAAGTACACTCTTACAGGGTATAAAAAATTAGTTAGATTAAGGGCGCCAACCCCCTGTATCCCGCCCCGCCCCCTCTTAATTTAAAATCCAACAAACAAACTGGATCGTATAATAGACTGACTAATTATATAAAGCATATATTGTTACTGCTGACTAGTTTATACACAGTATAAGCCTTTTTAGTATAATTATTATAATTTTCTATTAAATGTGTCATTGTATGTGCTTGTATAATGGTATATACACTGTTGATATAATGGTATATGATTATACAAACGACTCATTCACGAAAATAATAATAATGATAATGAGTAGTTACAACGCCCACAACAGTATACTATAATTGTTATTATTCATTTTAAAGTTGTATAGAGTTAATATAGGAAACTGGTACTGTCTGTCTGTCTGCCCGTCCGTGTGCTTATCTGCCTATCTGTCCCTTTTTAAAAATTCCTATTTAATGATTATTTGAAAAAATATAATTTATGTAAATTCTGCATAATATAGTTAAATATAATGAGTTAATTCTTTCGATAATTATATTTTAATTAAAAAATTATAAAAAAACTATCCACAACGAGGCCTCGTTTTCTAACAAGCCACGCCCCTTTACGACTTAGCCCAGTACATTATGTCAGTATAAATAATTATTACTATTTTTGTTACAAATTAAAAATATCTCACGACCTTCTTAAAAGTATTTAAAGTATTTAGACCATTTTTAAAGTATTTAGTCAGTTCAATGTTGAAAATATTTCAATAAATAATTTCCAAATCAAGATAGTAGGGGAGGGGGGGGGAGGGGTTAATTTTTAACTATTTCATTCAAAATTATTTCAAGGAGGGGAAAATTAGCCCCCAGCTTCCCCCCCTCCCTTAAACTTAACATCTTTTTTATTATAATACAATCTATATATAAATTATGCGCGTTGCGGCTCATTACTATGCAAGAAAGCTAATCAATATGCAAGCGAGCTCATTAATATTCAAGATGATTTTTACCTACGAGTCATTTGCATAGCATTATGCAAATTAGCTCATTAGTATGCAGAGCGATGATAATAAACAGGAAATGATAACATAAGAGAAAATATTAATATACACAATTTTTTTTTGATAATTCGTAAAATTAATTTTTAATCGTTACTATTAATTCTTAAGGTAAGGGCTGGGTTTGGATTCGGGTTAGGAATTGGATTCGGATTAAAGTTAGTGTTAATATTAGGGTTAGGGTTAAGTTTATGGTTAGTTAGGATTAGAGTTATAAAATGAATTGACAGGAAAGATTTGTCTGGTTAATGTATTCGGGGTCGTTTTGTCCGGTTAATGTATTCTGGGCCGTTTTGTCGGATTACCGTGTATTTAACTTTACTTTGTAAATAAGATAAACGTCTGTAAATTCAAACCGAAAACAGCATAAACTGTCCGCTAATTCAAATCCCTTGTGAGACCTAGTCAAGCTATAATACTAGACAATGATTACGTTGGTCTGTTTGATTAGGACCGACCCGTCCCGACCCGTTTTGTTGTCAATAATAATAAATTAATTAATGAACGAAAGAAGAAGTCAGAGTTAGAAAGTCAACTAGAATGCAATGACAAAAGGATTCTGGAGCGAGGCACGGGTGCTAACAAGCCCCGTCCCTTATCTTAACTACAATATTATTTAACCCTAATTCTAAGGTTACTTTTAGTCATGAGATCATTTCAATGCTAACTACAATACGAATTATAGAAGTAACCAGATTCTAATTCTTATTCTATCCTAATTTCAGTTCAAATCATAATTCTAACCCTCGATAAATTCTTAAATAAATTACATTTTTAGGTGTAAATCTAAGCCTTAATTCTAACTATAACACAAACTAAAATTCTAGGCTAATCTAAGCCTTAATTCTAACCCTAATCCTAACAGTTACACATTATTTACGCGTCCAATTACACTGGGCAACAAATTTTAACTTTTTCTCTATTACGAGTAAAAGTCCTTTTTTATATGTAGTTGGATATGCTGAACATGAAAATAGGCTTAAAAATTACGAGTTAGCTACGGTTTCCAAGATATCTGCAATTTTATAATTACA
>JAQIXG010003040.1:0-15943 GCA_034700105.1 Oconnorella tubifera
TATGAAGAAATGAAGAAAAGCTAACCCCCCCCCCCCAATGCTAACCCCCCAGATTTTGTTATGGTACAGTTTTTGTTGGTCTAAAAATTTAAATGAAATATATATTTATTTTTATTTCACTCCCCCAAATGACAAAAATACACTAAAAAAGTTTCTAATATTTTTTCTCGCTTTCTTTAGAATGGCAAGAAGAAGCTGCACAAAACCAAATAAAAACATTTTTCTCTTACATACATTTCTTAGCCAAACCTAAACACGATAATAGCCTAATTCTGGTAGAACTAAAATGTGTCCGGAAAATAAAACTTTATATAATACAACCTATTATAAATATCGATTTAAATTAAGAAAGAGATAATTAACAATAATTCCTGAGTGACGTGAGATTATTTTTCAATAAGCTACTCTCGTAATCGGAGAATTTGATATAATTATGAAATATTGAACATATAAATATAATATTTCTACACATAAATATTTGCATAATAATTCTGGAAAACTGGTAAAAACGGACAATATAGGAAAATACTAAAATGAAGACAAAAAACGGTGAATCTAATAAAAGAGAAAGGGAGAAATTGAAAACGATTTACAATAAATCGATCAACACAAAACGTGACGTTGAATAATGACCCAGAAATAAAACGCACAGTTCAATCTAATTTACTTTTTGCATAATACATATATTTTGCACATTTTTATCATAATGGTTTTAAATAAATCACGAAATAACATTTATTATAACTGAAAGTAAAATTCATAACGTTAACTTAAATAACAGAACAAGATATAAGACAGTTATTACAATGGATAAATGTCAAAGATGTTAAGTTACCAACTTCATCTAGTCAATTATTACCTTTAGGCTTCTGCCTAGAAATTGTGACAGTACACTATTATTTATAGGCTAATTAGACAGTAGGCTTACTCTTAACAAGCCTATTATGACAGTGGGGGGGGGGGGGGTATGACAAGCAGCGTGTAATATGTAGGCATAGAGTGCTTTTTTTAACCAAAATACCCAGTTTGGAAGTTTAATATTTGCAGAATTTATTACTTTAGAAATGTAAAGAACAGTGATAATTCTACTTTGTAAATTTCCTACTATTTTGGTCCCAGGCTTTATATTATACATATATTGCATAGTTTCAATGTAAATTAACTCATAAAATTAACGCATTCACTAAAAGCAACAATTTCACTTTATCAAAAAATTAAAGTCTTAGCAAAACCCACTAATAATAAACGCAAGGTTATAAAATAATAAATGAATGAATTCATAATCTACTATATATACTTTTATTCAACTTAATATTAAAGAGACTCTCAGTTAAGATTTAGCCAACATTTGTCACAAAAAACTGGACAACTATCATTTTCATCAAAAAAGTTTTGAGAGACGAATTTTAACATTTTCAATTTTTCTCTAAATTTTTGGCTCAGATTACAGTGTCAATCACCCCCCCCCCCCAACAATCATCATTATGATCGTTAGGCTCAAACCTTAAACAGTAAAAATACATATTTATATTTAAACATATTTATTTACATAATGCCACTTTGAATAAACTGAAAAAATTCAATCTGAATTCTTTCAAAAATAAAAGTCAAATTAAATTTTCAAATTTCTTAAAACTTTTAGTGAAGAATTTAATGACCACAGACAATCCTAAAATTTTTGTTTAAATTTCCTTAAAAACATTTAAATTTACAAGAATTAATGATAAAATAAGAATAAATCAAACTTTTTGTTCCATATTTAAAAACAAACATCTTTTTGTTCATTTTTAATCTTTATTAAATGATTTATTTAAAAATAAATTTATGCCTTGAGCAAAAATCGTCACAATTTAAACTATTTGACCATAAAATGTTCAAAATTTTACAAAATTAATTCCCCCTCCCCCGGTAAAAAAACAATTTGGATCCCCCACTCTTTATTCTGTTTTAAGTTTTTACAAAGTATCAACGACAATAAGCTAAATATTCTGTAAACTAGTATAATCATTTCATTTAAAAGCTAAAATCTTAACTACAAACAATATTAAGATATGCACAAATATCTACAATAAATCGTACAAGTAAAACTTTGATAGAAAAATATATGTATGATAAGTATAACTAAACAATTTAACAACTTTCTTCTTTTGCTCTATCCATATCTTTTTTTATACCATTTATTACTAAATTTTATATTAATTGAGATTGCAGAATAGTTGAACAAATTTTATAAAATCTGCCAGGACTTCTTTCAATTAATTAATTACCTAATTTATTAAATTAAATAAAACGATACACTTCATAAGGCATATAGAAATTCTTACACTATAACTTTCCATCTCTTTTCTATCAAATCTCCCTCTTTATTTCTCATACTGTCTCTCATTTACTCTATTTAACTCTCATTTTACGTAATTTCTCTCTAATTTCATACCGTAATCATATCAATATCCATCTTCCCATTAAAATCTCACACAACAAACTACAACCTTATATTCTTACTACAAACTATAATCTCAATACACGATAAAAACATAAAAACGCTAAAATCTACAAACATTAAATACACTAAATCCGCAATTAAATAATATCAACATATTCCATACTCAATCCAAACCCAAAAAACTTCCACCCGATACATTTACGCAATCTTGCGAAAACTGAAGACCTCACCCAGATGTTTACTCAGATGAAAGTCTGTCGTTTTACAATGACGACATTCAACCGGTCGACTACAATCGCTGAAAAACTTGGGCGGTTCATCGAACACCGCTCTTCCGCAAGTGGAACACCCCAATCTCGCTCTGCAACAAGCCATCGCCGCAAAAACATCGTACGTGTATAATGTTCCGACAATAAGAGCATCACCCGTCCAGTCCTTCCCGCAGCCAGTACACGTTAACCGGGTTCCCCCTTTGGATCCATCCAGACATCCCAGACACACGGCGTTTAAGTACATAGCTCTTCGCTCGTGTTCGATAGTGATGTCAGAATTGTATTTTTTGGGAGAGAGAAAGAATGTCCCATCAATTAGAGGATACTCGTCAAAGATCGGAAGTTCGGATGAACACACAACGCACGGGATTGATTTGACATTAGCTCGGGTGAGATTCTTCAAGAGAAAGGCACGCGTGTGGTCATTACCGTGTGGTCCTTCATCGTCAACTCGGATGTGGTACATATTCTGGGCTGATCGCGGAAGACCGCGAAATGCCGCAAGATTGGAACGATGGCGGAACATGTTGCCCAGTTGCAGAGGGGGGAGAGTTGGAGCAGGGCGAGTGGTATTCGCGAAGGAGAAGACAGACGGTGACTGACGCGCGGGTGACCAGTTATGAGGAAGACAGTTGGAGGAGGAATGGGACTCATGATCCTGCTTGAGCCATTCTCTGGGATGATATCCTGGTGGGGACGATCCCAACACATCATGAGTGGCCCAGTCTTTTGGAGGAGAAGGGGGAGGTGAGTGGGTGCCTGAGCTAGGTGGACTTGATCCGGTGCTCGAGTAGCTGAAGGTCCTGACGCGAAGATCAGGCTCCCCGGCTGAGGTTATCCCCTTGCCGTAACTTGCTGCTTTCATTGCCATCGCTTTCTCCATGATATAGGCATTCAGCTGTCTCTGCCGCAACTCAACGAGGTATCTCTGCTTTCTTTGGTTTTGCATCAGCTGAGAAGACTGCTGGTTAAGCTGCTGTTGATGGCAAGTCAGCTGTGGTAGCTGATTCAGTTGCTGTTGCAGATACATCGGGCTAGCTGCTATCTTCCGCAGCAAGTCAAATTCCTGACCGAGCATTTTCAAATCAGACACATCTTTATTTCTCTCTGATATAGGAACATACGTGAGATCCTTGCACACGTGTCCTTGCCCACAAATGCAAGACGTAGCCTCGAATGCCAGCTCATACCCCTGGCCTGTCCATAAGCTCTCCCTGTTAGCCGTCCAGCCTTGGCCACGCCCACAGGCCTTGATCCAGCCCAGCAGACGAAGCTCCCAATCAGCAAAACAATCCCTGTGCATCCAAGACCCAACCGTACAATTATGATTACTGCATATCACTCGCACAGCCTGAGAGTTGATCGCCTGGCGACCATCGTGGGATAAAATGATGGGATCCTCCTCGCTGCGTGAACATCCAGTAGGCACGCAGCAGAAGTTCACGACAGGTTGAATACTTGGGTCGAGATTTTGAAGTTGACGAAGCAGCCATGATCTGTTTTGGGATGGAAGATAGTTTATTGAATCCGGGATTTCGGTGTTTCGTTCAAATGCTACGTGGTTCATGTGTTGGTTGATGGTACTGAAAGGGGGCAGTAAGGCGACTGCCTGATTCGTCGGCATTTTGTGAAATTTTTGGATGAATTTGAGAAATTAAATGTTCTTTCTTATTTCATAAAGGAAATTTCAAGGAAAAGATTATTAGAATAAGATGTAGAGAATTTGATTTATCTTCTTATAGAATCGTTTCTCGCATGCAGCACTGTCTGAAACAGAACAGAAATAAAATCGATAATAATAAAACAAAATTTACTTTTATAAATCAATATAAATAACAATTGTATGCATTGAAAATGCGACAAAATATTGCAATCAATTAAATAAGGAGAATTCTCCATTCAAACTCAATATACAGTAAATAATACTTTTATTAAGAAACATTTCAAATAGAAAAATGATTCAAAGACGATTGCATTGGTAAATATAACTAGTAAGCCAAGTTTATAATTATAATAATAACAATAATACTGGAATACTTGATAAATAAATTTATTTATCATCACGCCTTCAAAATAACAATAACACCAATAACCTACAAGCATTGTACTATGTCTTGAGAAACTGTTTACAGTATTCCTAACATCACGACTGTTTTCTATTATCAAAACAGAATCGATTAATTCAATGCGAATAAATATTATGACTAATCGTTACACGATAGACGAATCATCATCAACATTAGTTTTCATCATCATCGCTTTATTACTTTTCAATTTTATAATAAATGGCAAAAGCAGTTGAAATTGTAATTTTATTTCCAAAATCAACAATAATTTTGACTCGACTCATGGTGGACTGGATAACAAATATTCAACAGTTTTTCTTGGAAGGATAGCTTCCTATGATTTATTTACACAGACCAAGTATTCAATAATTGTTCTCCAATGAACTGCCACATTGTATTTATCATAGAAGGTCCACTTGTCCAGTAAATTCATTTAAAACAATTTACTTAATAAGGTTTCTAACTTTCTATATTATAATAATTTGTGTAACGACAAGTAAATTGATAGTATTACTAATATAAGATTATATAGACGGGCTTCTAAATCTCCTCTATATTATGTAATTTATAATAAATTATAAAAAAATGCAAAATTTAATTTTTGAGAAAGCATTCAGATGGGAATTATAATAAAAAGTCTAATTTCAGTATTCAATTACTTTAGAAGTATAGTTTAGATAAAATTTCTATCTGGCAGTCAAAAACACTGAGTAATGAAATAAAAATTAATTAAGTCTTTTATGCTTACTTTTAGTTATACAATGTAGAAAGAGCAAAAATGGCCCATACATTTATCTACAGTAGCCTAATTATAAACCAACATTAAGCCTTTAATAAACATTATTTCGATATTATTCTGTTATCTCTTCAATCAACTACATCATATAAATGAATTTATTTGACTAACTAAAATCGATTAATATTACTAAGTATAATTAACTTTGCAACTTGTGTCTCCAGAACACGATAAACTAAAAGTCATCATAAACTGATCTAGGATAAAAACAGTATGCTAATGTGATCTAGGCATCATAATATCCAGCAGACGAACTGGTTTAGTGGGCATTGGTACTATTTTTCAATAACAAGCCGAATTCGCAAGAAACGAACTTGATATCAATCACCGCAAGCAATAACCGGACCATTGAGCACTTGTACTTTTACAATACATTGCATTGATTCGAGGAGCAAAAGCTCCAAAACAGTTATACAAATATCATTAAATGTCCAAATATATTATCATGAATTGATGTTTTACGTAAATAGGACAAGATTATAGTAAGTCATTTTGAAGCTCTGATAAAACTGCCCCGAATGCATTAGCCCGACAAAACGGCCCCGAATACATTAACCCGACAAAACGGCCCCAAATACATTAACCCGACAAAACGGCCCCGATTACATTGACCCGACGAAACGGTCCCATCAATTGGTTAAAACCCATAACACTAATTAATCCTAAACTTAACCTTAATCCTAACACTAATCTTAACTGAAATCCTAACCCTAAATTTGAATCCTAATCGCTAAGAATTAATAGGCGGGGCTGATTTATCGGGGCCTAATTTATCCAAAAAGATAGATATAAAAAGTAAGCAATGCCGCATTATCTAAGTTTGTATAATAAATTTTATTTACTGCAAGAGAGAGAAATGCATGACAAACACACACTTGACCCATTCATTCTTGGTAGTAATTTACAAGCAGTTCTCTTTTAGTGTCATTTTACTGAACTTTAAATTTTCTCAAAATAATGGATAATACAATTTGACAGCGATGATATCTTAGTTCGAGTAAAATTTGTTTTTGGTGAAAGGGGTGGGGGGAAGGCTGACATATTGTATCGAATGAAAAGTATAACTAAGCTTATTTTTAAAAGTCAATTATTTTGAATTATTTTAACAATTATTTTAAACGAAAGAGATCAGGAAAAATATTACAAAGTTGCTAAAAAGTATCGCGAGCATTCAGCGCGTTGTTAGCTAAATAATAGTTACTAACAATTATTTCAATAATTTGGAAACAATTTAGTCAATGAGATTTTATTTTACATTACATTTATAGTAAATTATTTTCTTGGCGAAAGGCTTGGGGGGAGGGCAGATCCTCTCTAAATCGGAATATTGTTTGTTTGCTTTTGTTTGTTTATTTGTTTGTTTAACGATACGGCAGCACAAGAAGGCTATTTATTGTTAAAAATGACAGTTTAAAATATATCATATAAAATAAAATGCAAAACTAGATAAAACTAATAATCAATATTTTAGCAAAAAAACGTACAATTAAACTACAGATAGAAACGACATCAATTACAACGATAAAAAAACTAAATCATTATATATACTACAAATTGCAATATAATTGCAATTGCGACAAACTTTAATGATCGAATAACAATACAAAACAAATTTTAAAAAAGCCATAATCGCTGAATCATTTGATCTGATGCAGCGAAAAAAGTTATTAAAATAAAAAATGGTTTTGAACACGTTGCAATTTAGAAACTATTGCGTAAGATGACGCATAAAATTTTCCCCGCGCAATGTAAATAAACCAGTGGCGTAGCCAGGAATTGACTAAGGGGGGAGGGGGTTTTCCTAAAGTTTAAGTAATGACCTTTTTTTTTAGGTCATCGCACACTTTTTTCACTTTTATGTTTCCATTTTGCTCGATTACATGTATTTTCAACTTCACGAATACATGTATCAAAAATATCAGTAAATCGTCACAAAAAAATATAAATAAATATAATGGTTCTCGATTAGATATCGAATATATGAGAAACAAAAAATTCTTTTCAACATAAAACGGTGTTTATCCGCTAAACTCAGACTTTTAACCTTACAAAAAAATTAAATTTTGCCTCCAATTTGTAGGAGGGGGGGGGGGTTTATAACCCCCACAACCACCCTTGCCAAGGTCGTTGATGTAAGCTATTAGTCAGAGGTTCATCGATTCCGTTATAGCTTTCATAACCGCGTGGATCTTAGTCATTGCGTAATAAATTATGGCTGATGAAATCGCGCCAAAAAATAAGCTGATGTCATCTTTCTTTTTTGCGCGCCATTTTCAGGAGAATAGTTTATTATATGAATCTAGATTAGTGGGGGGGAGGGTACATAAACAAATTTTTATTTTCATTGTTTGGCTATAAAGGCTTTACAAAACGAAGCTAGACAAAAATTATTTGAAATTTTCAAATTTCTTAAATTCTGCGTAAAATCCACGACTTTTGTTACTTATCTTCATTAACAATTTGATAACATTTAGTTTTATCTATTTATAGTTTCTTGCATTGTTTTTATTTTTTTAAAGTATTAGCAATACCTATATTTCAGACGCTCTCATCTTTATTTATTTTCTGAATTATTCTTTTTTTCAGCTAATTACAATGGGGATAATTTTGGGGGTTGGGCATCCCACAGGAAGGGGGGGTCGAGATTTTTCGAGAATAGGCCGAGAAATTTCCGACGTCCAGAATATTTTGCGAGAAAAAAACAACAAAATCTAACAAATTGAAAAGGTCGTTAACTTTTTGTTTCAAAATCGTCCCCTTAGAATTAAAACTGAACACCCCACGATTCGATATATGCTTTATAAAATTCTCGCTCGATTTTCAATATTTTTAAATTTCATTTTAATAATACCGCATTGTTTCGTTTGTTTTACTATTCGCATTTTTATTAAATTTCATGAATTTATTAATTTTTCATCTTAGCTATTTTTATACTTTCCGCTAAAAACATCTGTTCCTAGTAAATGCAAAAGTTTCTTATTTAGCCTTTATGCAGTTTTATGTTTATAAGTTATAGGCAAATTACTAGCATAATATAATAAGTTAAAAAAATTATGAATTTGAATGTAACTAATTTTTAATCTGCATGTTAATAACGTAACTTAGTCTTTGATTCTGACGCTAAGTTATAAAGTTACTTTTGCTTTTAATACCTATATTCTTATGATATTTTCTTTTTTAATTAATCTTTAATTTCTACAACTTTTTAACATAACATTATTATCTCGCTTCAAAAATACATATATATAAATTTCTAACAACAAATAAAACTACTACAAATGTCACTTTTATATATTTAACTTATAAACTTATTAAACTTATAAAGTTATATCTAAAATTAAACAAATCTTACCTTATGACAAATAATCCAATTGTCAAAGAAGTATTTTACAATTATAATCTCCCTTCACTAACTAGATTCTTTAAATAATAATTACAAAATAAGACGTTTGTTCAATAATCGCAAAATAAGAAGTTTGATTGTTATTTGTGATGATCTAGCACACGTCCGACACCACTGAAAGCTCAGAGATTTGTGATTCACAGAAATGATTACAAATGGAAAATATTTACAGCAGAATTGGCCAGCTGCCAGCTGCTGTGGAATAGCCCAGCTGCTCGAGGGCCTGGAATCAGCCCGCCAATTGAGTTGTTGATTTTTGGTAGACAAAGAGGTGGCGAAAGTTTAATGATTGAAAATAAGGGTTAAAAATTAAATAAGTTTTTTTAATCAAAATTATGAAACACTGTGGAGTAACGTTACTTGGTTAATCGAAATTTTCTCAGTACGTTTTTTAACATTTATATTTTAAATCATAGTATGATAAAAACTTTGAGATTATTATAAAATAACAAATTAAATATGATATTATAATAAAAATTAGAAATTATAATAATTGTAAATTACTTTAAGCTCGCTAATTAATGTATAAGCGTAATAATTTCTTTGTTAAGCTTAGTCTACATAATCTATAAATATTTATTACAAACAACAGTATACTGGCTTCTTTTTGAAATATATTGAAATTATTGTTCAAAAATGACAAATTTGAAGCTTTATTTACTTTTTCATTATACATTATATTTAATTTTTTTATTCAATTTCATTGATTCTTGTATTTTCACCTTTAAAATAAATTGCAATTTCTAATTGTTCCGACAAAATAATTAAGTCATTAATAATCATTTAATATTAAATTGTTGCAAAATTATATCTTTGGTTATATTAATAACAAAGGGTGCGTACACCCCCACAACTATATATTTCATTGAAATATATTTAACATATTTAGTTGAATGTTGTTGACAAGAATATTCCGACCTCATCTGTCAATCAACAGCGCGTTGGAGTAGAGTGGGCGGGGTGTGAGAGGGCATTACAAATCTGTGGCGTAGCCCAAGGCAACTGAATAAAATTATTCATCAGTAGTACGGTTGCGTTCTGGAGTCGTTTCAGATGATAATTTTGATGGTATATTCATCAATATGAAAATTATCCTGTTATTTTTATAGTTTCACGACAATTCTTTGCTTTGCGGACTTTTGGTCTTCGACACTACATCTACCGACAATTGGTCTACTGATATTAGGTCTACCCTAACTGTAACTTTTAAAATAATCCTAACTCTAGCCCTAACTCTAAAATAACCATAACCATAGTTCTAATACTAACGCTAACCTTAATTTTGCAGAGGACCAAATGTCGGCAGGACCCGTAGATCAATTTCAAATTATTCTATTTAAATGAAGCTTAATGTAGCAAAATCAATTTTTTCAGAATAAAGTGAATATATAAACACATTATTTTTTTTCACAGGAAGATTCCGTAGCATCAAAACATGTTTACACTTTCATTCATTCAGTCTCCCATATAAGAGCCTAAGAGCATCTATTTGTCATGCTCTTCTCTCATTGGTCGAAGATAACCACAAAGTAGTCACGTGTCTTTCGACTCCCTCGCGCTCTGCCGTGGAAAAATCCCGAAAATATCGTAAATGACTAAAACCTAACTTAAACCCCTTTATTCTGACCAATAAGCTCCTTCCATAATTATTATTTATAGTTAATGGCTATATCTCTGATTGGCTACATCGCAGTTGAATATTTGCAGGATTTAGGCATGACCACAAGGCACGTATAACACTGAGACATTGGCCTGAATCTGCCCTGGCTTGAATCTTGGCCTCAGTGTTTCTTCTAAGCTCTTGAACTTTACCCGATTTTTACCTGGTATAAAGTATTTTGATGTTTTAACAGAAATACGAAAATTATTTTGTGAAATTTTATACAATTAAATTAAACTAATTTCGTATTGAATTAATTATTATATTAATAACCTATTTACTCGATTAACCCTGCATTTTATCTGATATTTACAGATTAATTCATTCACCCGCTAATTCCTATCATTTCACTCGATTTGATATTAAAACCAATTAATGTTTCCGCCTGCCAAGCTTTTATTAGTTTACTAATTACCCGGCAATAGGGTAAATACTTGGCACGGAGAAACACACTTGGCCTGCTCCATAACACTTTGGTACGGTTCTTTTCGTTGATGAAAACTTTCAACAAAATTTTCAAAGGCACCTGCATAGGCCTATGGCCTCCAATGTAAACACTTTAATTCCAATCTGCGGCCAAAATCCCATAACTTATTTTTATCCTTCAATGAGATTTTTTATAGGTTATTATTTGCCTAATATTAGGTATTTTTTGCATCTTTTGGCAGCAAAATGGATATTTGTGGAAAAAAAGGCAGACAAAACAAGAACAGACGAAAACAACATTTTTGTCCTGTATTATGAGAAATAAAGTTTGTTAATAGAATAATAAATTTATTTAATAATAAACTCTCAAATTCTGATGATATAAATCATTGTTAATGATAATAAACAAGATACAATATGAATTTTTTCAATTATTAACATAAATATTATTATTATTTTAATAATGTGATTATTATAATTATTAATGATTATTTCTTGTAATATAAAATAGACAAAAATGATTTTAATATTGCGTTTATTGTGTCAAATTGCATTGCTATATTTTAATAATAAAATGATATAATTGTAAATAAAAATCAAATAAAATTATTCGTATTACACAATTGTTAGGCTATATAACTATCTATATATAGTAGGCCTATTACTGTTTAATTCTACTAATTATAACTATTTCAGATTATTAATACTTGAGCACTATTATATTATGATGTATCATCATTATTATTAGATTTCGTGCTCATTTTTGATTCAATAATCATCTATTATTACTTTATATATAATTAGAATAAAGAATTGATGATTTATAATTCTCCTGTACATTGGATCAATTAGTCAATCAAATATTTAAGTAGGCCTTTTGAAACATTTATTTAGAGTACATTGTGAAAAATATGGGGAAGGCATTCCGCGGCGCATTGAGGGGGGTGTTCAGGTCATCAGACCCGACCCCTTTTAGTTTATCTAAGGGGGCGCTGGGTCGTATGAAAATGAAGCCACAGGGACCACCCCCCAGTAAAATAATTATGCGAGATCATCAATTAATTTTTCATATTTTTTTCTGCCCGTAAGTTTTTTGGCGTCCCCTCCCCTTGCCACTCACAAATTCAATGACCCCCTGCACTCACTCATAAAATATGACTATTTACCCCCCTCTCAGATTTTTGAAGTAACTAGAACATTTTACGATTTATTAATTTGGTCTAACACATTTTAGCTTGCTGATTAATTAGGTTTACTAATTTAAAGGCGTATCCTATATTCATCGTGCATTACATTAACAACCGCAAAGACATGAAGCCAGTAGCAAAAGGAAGGGAGGGGGGGTTGTGTGAGTTTCTAACCCACGCCCCATCCCAACTGGATGTAATGTTTCTGTAATGTTAAGGGGTGAGTTTAGGGCTAAACCCCCCCCCCCCCCCGTTATGACATGTAATGATATGTTTTGCGTTACAATTATACATGTATGTGTATGCATAAAATGCATGTAACAGGAGACCAAAAATTACAAGTCGTTACTTGAATTTGTGTAAAAGCCCCCCCCCCCCCCTTAGTCAATACCTGGCTACGCTATTGTCTAAAACATTTAGTACAAGTTTACATCCTCCCCCCCATTAACTGCTTTGCTTACATTACTTTCAGTTGTCCACTTTTAGTTAATATTCAAAATCAAGTTATGAGACTAAAAAATCTTGTACACCACCTTCCCCGTAACCCCGTAGGGTGAGCTTTTAATTCTATATTCAATTAAATTCAAAGGTTTTTTTCCTAAAAAACAAAGAAGTTTGTAATTTGTCACGAATGTTACTCGAAATTTCGTGTTTGGACTAAAACACTAAATCATTAAAATTCTCTAAAGCTAATTTACTGAAATCAAATCATATTGAAACTGGTTTTTTGATATATACAGCCTAGCATTTTTTATTAAATGCGATTATTTGTACACAATTTCTGTTATATACTCCCGCGGTTTAGGGCAAGGAAAATGTAGGAATTAACCCCCCCCCTCCCAGCTCCTCACTCTTTACATTGCAAAGGATGAAGTTAGTCGTTGAATTGTAGATCTATAGTATACGCATATAATCTGAGGAGAATATATAATCCTGGACTAGTCTATTAGAGGGTCGAACGTCCCTATTCTTGCATAAGACGTAAAAAATTCGCCACGTAAAAGCGAAAGAAAAACATGATAATAAGTATATTAACTTCCGGTTCTTCTTTTTTCCCCACCCTTGCCTAAGTGTACTTTAGTCAGTTAGTTGAGTTTTAACATGTAAACAGGCCATCACTTTTGAGGAAAGCCCTCTCTCCCTTTATAGTCAATTCCTGGCTTCACCACTGGAAATATAATTATCAGTCTATGTGATTGGATTATAGCTTAGTGCTGGATCAGCAGTTTATAAATATATTTCACTTTATTTGTATACTAAATGTACAATATATTGATAAATTTAATAACAATATATGATTACTTCAATGAAAATTTAGGTGAACTATTACGAAATTATTCGTGAATACCGTGTTATGATGAAAAATTATATACAGCAGGTAACATTATAAATATTATGTGCTGAATAAAAAACGACAATATTATTGCAATAGTATATATTGTATACGCAATGAATTGAACACGAAACGAAAATAGTTTTGACTTTCAACAACACGATCACAAACTTACATGTGCTTATATTTATACTGCAGATTAATAAAAAATTATGATCAATTTGTTATTAGATCTCAAATTAAAGCTAAATCAAACTAAATAGGCCTTATTATTGAATCCTAATGCAGCTAATAAACAAGTGGAAAGTTTTAAATCGATTTAAATTATAAATAAAACTGATCAGACTGGTTGCAACGGTTTATTATACAATGTTTTTCTTAAGTTGTCGTTGAAATTATTTCCTTCAATTTGTTTACAACTTGGGCTATAGATCGCTAAATCAATAAATTATACAAAACATACATAAAAATGGTTGGAAAAATGTATTGGGTGAAGGGAGGAGACTGAGAAGAAGGGGGCAAGGGAGAGAATAAATATAGGCCTACTCCCCCAATCCTTGATAAGTCACTGGCAATAACAATCTATTGATTTCATTAAACTCAAATCAATAACAACTTCTATTCTTCTATTCCTTGACACGCTACACTCCCTTTTATTGTTATTTCGCGCTATATTTTGTCCCCTCTCCATTAAGTCACATGATCTCTTATAATATACAGTGTTGCAACAAAGCAATCTTTGTCATGCCAATAATGACTACATCATGTTATTAACTACAATGTTTTGATATGGCCATAAACATAGACTCATCCAATGTCAGGCATTATAGCCCAATGCCAATGGGCATTTAAAATACCCAACCCTCCACTTTTAAAAAACGAGTTTTAACGCTCTCTAACAATCTCTCGTTCAACTTAAGGAGGCACTTCAAATTCCTTCCTCTCCTCTGTAAAAAATAAGTTTTTGACGCCCCCTGAACACTCCCAAAAATATCTAGTTAAGTTTTCACAAACTTAATACACAAACTTAATAATGGTACGCATATATCTAAATCATTACTTTAAAAATAAATCAACGCTTCCAATATGTATATAAAAGTAGTCAGAGTTTTCAATTTGTTTGGAAAAAATTGGATAATGTTGTAAAATATTACGAGAAGATTTTTAAAACCAAATTTACCCCCATTAATTAAATTATTAGTAGATTGCAGCACAGTCTGAATTGTAAATAATGACACATTGTTGCTTGATGATCTATAGTTATTATTGTGTATGTTGCCTGTCATAAATTTTTCCGCCATATCCACTTATACTAAAGTACAGTACATTGAACACATAGTACTAATTGAACGAAAAATCATGTTATTGACTTACAATGATGAGAAGAAACTACACTTTGATGCTAGAACATAATTTCAAATAGAAAATTCTAGGAATTATAACAGAAGGAAGTGGTCTAGAATTAATAAGATGTATTTAAAAGTGGGTTAAATATTTGAAGAATTTGATTTTGGTTATGAAAATCTTTCTTACACTGCCGCTTTATGAAGTAAAAATATAATATGAACTTTTATTCTCTGAAAACAGCAGAATTTAAATGTCAATTTTTATTACAATCTTATGCAGTGACTATATAATGAGTGCGTTTCATAAGCTTGAATAAAAACGATTTGTTTTAGAAACGAATGGTTTTAATCCAAAAAACTTAATTAATCTTGCTTTAGATCTTTTTGAAAGATTTTTTCTTTCAAAAAGATATCAAATATGTAAAATATTTTTTAGAAATTTAATCTCGTTTTGTATAAAAAAAAAGTTTAAATATCTAAATTTTTGTAACGAGTTGAAGAAGCGACGTTTTTAGTTATAAAATGATTAAGCACCTTATTACATTAAAGACAAATAGTTTTTTGACTATTACTAGAGATAGCTTTTAGCTAGTGAGATGCTTACCACTTTGATTACTTATAATTATCAAATTTAACGATTTTGCAAAACGCTCCATTACAAGTATTGCTATAGAGTAGTCACATTCACTGTTAAACTTTTTGCATGCCATTTAATTTAATTTCATTGTCTTTAATTATTTTACTTTGAGTTTGATTTTCTATGTATTTTTCTGCCATTTTATTTGTGAATTAAAATCTATATATTACGTTTAGCGAAAATGACGTTTCAATGTGCAAGGCGGATTGCTTGTTTACAAATGAACTACTGGATCGTCTTTCAACGTCTAAACGAACGCGATTACGATTACAATTACCGCAGAGGTTCAGTTTAAAGTACCCACGCAACGGGGGCCCGTAACTTTGTTGCACCCCCCTCCCCCTCCCCACCCTCCTCCCCCGTTAGGTAATATG
>JAQIXG010003041.1:0-15940 GCA_034700105.1 Oconnorella tubifera
CCCGCCCCCGGGGTCCCCCCGGGGGTCCCCATCCCTACCTGCATCGCCCTGAGCTGAAGCCACGTCCAGCTGGTGTCCAACTGCGTCGACCGGATGAACGTGATGTGTACCCCGAGGGATCGATGGACGGCCGAGCAGTCGATGCAGACGAAGACCCCGTAGGTGACGGAGGCCCAGGTTGGGTTGAGGGCCCCGCAGTCGTAGCATTGCTTGTTGGCGGGGAGGGACTTGAGGCGCTTGAAGATAGAGTTGATCTCAGTCTTGGTTAAACCTTCGTCAGCCATCGTATCAGCTTAGCGTACGCAAAATTAACTTATCCTATACGCGAGAGAGAGAATTAGGCGAGATTACTAGGCCACGCCCCGGGGAGAATTTGATTTCTTAGGGTGGGATCGGCGGAGTTTTGGTACACGTGTGTTTTGCCACTATATGGAAATAGTAAAAATGTTAAGTTTGAGATGCGCAATTTTAACTCGATTAGTAGGCCTAGTTATTTTTAGTTGTTAATTTAGAAGTAATAGATTTAAACGGAATTAGTACACGATAGGTACCCGTAACAATATTAGGATTAATAGCCAGAGGCTAGCCTTAGTTTTTTGAAACGCGGGGGGTGCAGCTTTTAAAGTTTTTATGTGTACTTGAAAAGTACATTTTTATAAATATATTTTTATTTTAAAATTACAAATTGTTAGGGGGTAAGGGGTGTTCATTGAGATAAATTTGGGTTGCACATAAAAATACTTCCGCTATAAAAGAATGAAATGAAAGAAAAAATATGAAAATAAAAATAATGGGAGGTTGTAACTGCCTGGCGCCCCTGAGCCCCCCCCCTGGAATTTACTTGTGATTTTTGTGCTGGGGGTAAGGGCACAAAAGTTATACCCCCCCCCCACGCTCGCTTTCAGTCTGTTCCAAAATCATAAGGTAGGGGGGTCCTATAATTATAACACACACAGTTCAAATTTTAATTTTTTGCACGAACACAAAATGAATAATTAGTTTATCGTTAAATTACAAAATTCATTAATTAATTAGTCTATCAAAATGAAAAACGTTATTCAAAATCAATCCTTCTTTGCATTATTAGCGCGATATGAAAATTTCAAAATGCCACAGAAATCATTTTTTATACAGCAAAATAAGAAGAGTTATGTACATGAAAATACCATATTAATATGCTAGCTAGATTTTACCCAATTCTCTCAATACTAATCAATTGCGTTTTTGTTCTAATAAAACAATTAAATATATAAAAAATAGGAGAATAATAAACAGCATTATTGAAAAATACAGAAAAATAATTTATATGTTTAATAAAATTTTCTTCAAGTCACATCAGTACCAAGAGATAGAGTGTAAAATTTAATAATTATATCGATATTAAATGACCAATGTTGTAAATGATTTCACAAAGCGATGAGTGAACACAAAAAGCTTATATGGAGAGAAAAGAAAGACTTATAAATGGAAATAACGTAATTTATACAAGGAGATCGAAACATTGGAATAAAGATTAAATATGATCAAAATTTAGCAACTCAGATCAAATATTTATAAGAGATGAAAACTTTTCAAATAGAAAAAATTACAAAATATGACTCGTCATCGAAACGGAACCAAATATTAATACATATTAGGGTTAAGATTTGGGTTTATAGTTAGGATTTTTTGAGGTTTATCATTGATTAGGGTTAGGGTTATTAATTTGCGAGTTAATTGACTTGGAGTCGATATGCCAAGGTAGCCATTTTATGAAAGTTTATAACTTATAAAAATAAACAAAAATGACAAACAACCAATGCAATAACTGGAACTAATAAGCAACAAATAATAACTCTACCTAAATGAATCATAACTTGTATAAAATATATTTTAATATCTGCAATGACTGCTAAATGATGCGGCAAGTTAATAAACAAAAGGGTGCAGCAAGTTACTACGTTGGTATAACTTTATTAACTTGAAGTTTAACATTATTAATTATAGACTTAAAATAAAAGATTATTTTTCATATTATCAATTTATGACTAAGTCTCAAACCTGTGGTACAAAGTTCCGAGGCTAAAAGTTTTATCAAATAGAAATTTGATCAACCGTCATAATTCAATCATTGCATACATATTTTTACGTTAATTGACAGAAAATTCACATAAAACAACTGAACACAAAAAACAGTCCCACAACAGTTGTGAACAATGGGATTAGAGTTTAATCTCATATTTGTTACTTAGTTCATCGCTTAACGTCACATCAGCACAAATGCGTCTATTTACTGACGCGTTATGAACAGCGTTTATAAATCAAGTAATGAGTGTACGCTTCAATTTTAACACCGCAAATAATTATCATTGGGAATGATGGGGGGGAAGCGTGTACAAAACTTTAACTCATTTTTATTCCTAAATGGAAACGCACTAGATCGAAAGAGTACAAAAAATCATTACCGGTCTAAATCACATTTTGCATATTTAATATACAGAAGAAATATACAGAAATAATTGCATATACCAATGCATATACCGGTGCAATATACAAACAATAAAACTATCAAAATTACGCCCATAAATAACGTATCAAATTATTGAGTGAAAATTATTATCAGTAAAAAAACGAAGCGTTTTAAACTTTGAGCAAATATGATACCATGAAATATATCTATAAAAAAATACACCCCACTCTGGGAGGCCAGGGGGGCAAAATCTGACAACCCTTTTTGCACGATTTAAAACGGTATTTTTATGCTAACGACTCGGGCAAATGACCTCAGTTTAATAAAAAAAATCCGGCATACCTTATGGCAGTAAATGGGAGTTAAACTAAGAAAAAAGAAAAATTATATTTATATTATATATAAATATAATATCCTGGAAAATGCAAAAACACAACAAATAATCAAATCAATATACAAACCTCGAATATACACAAAATATATACAAAGAAAATAACACGCACTATGTAAAACATATATTATGCAATACGTTATCAAAGCAAGAAATAAATTTATTATTATATCTCATATTTATAATAATAACTTTATAAGTTAATAAATCAGTGAAATAAAAACTAAGTGTGTACATTTGAATATTTTTAAATAATATAATATATAATAACTCTTTATAAAAGTATAAAATCAAAAAATTGGAGAGGAAGGGGAGCAATCCACCCTCCCCCTCCAACAGAAATATTTCAAACATATCGATTGAATTAAAAAATTGAGTATATATTTGTTAAAAATGAATTTCTCTAAATTTTCGTACATCAATCCAAAAAATTAACAGTTTACAAAATAATATAAAGGGGGGGGGGGGGGGGGTGAGAAAAAGGTTCAATATCCACCCCTCCCCCCCATGTACAAATAATAGTTATATTCTCAGAAAGGCTCAAGCCACCATCCCCCCCCCCACACACTTTTACACATTTAGTAAATACGCAATTACACCAAAAATTAGCAATTACACCAAAAATTATCGTGTCATTAGACCCAAAATTATCATTTGATTGGACCTAAAATTATCAGTTAGACCTAAAATTATCAGTTAGACCTAAAATTATAATTTAATTAGACATTAAATTATCAATTAGACCTATAATTATCAATTAGACCTAAAATTATCATTTAATTAGACATTAAATTGTCAATTAGACCTATAATTATCAATTAGACAATAAACTTTATCAATACACTGGGATCATATTTAAATAATATAATTTCCTAATTAGTCAAATACTAAGAATCAAACAATCAACCAATCAAGCATTTGTTGGCAATCAATAATCTAATCATTGATCATCAATCATTCAATTGAACACAATAATTACAACATCATTTCTAACCCTAACCAACATCATACATTATGCATTTTGTTTAACCTCATCATTTCTCAATAAGAATTTTTTTACCAAAATTCAAAACGCACTCCCCTCCCTAATACAGGGGCCCCATGGAACTAAATTATAACGCAGCTTTTTTTCGTGCCTCCCTCTTTCTTAAAATAACGGCAGCAAACACCAGGACCCCACCCAGGGCCTGCATGGTGCCCCCAAAGTAGAAAGGGTAGCTGTAGTTCCTGGTTCTGTCAAACATTTCACCTGTGAAATATGTACAATAAAAATATAAAAATATAACCTTAACCTAACCTTAACCTAACCTTAACCTAACCTTAACCTAACCTTAACCCTAACCGTTATCTTTTATAAATTATAATTATTGCTA
Source organism: Oconnorella tubifera (assembly GCA_034700105.1). Classification (NCBI taxonomy): domain Eukaryota; kingdom Metazoa; phylum Annelida; class Clitellata; order Enchytraeida; family Enchytraeidae; genus Oconnorella; species Oconnorella tubifera. The sequence continues at coordinate 4,214 of JAQIXG010003041.1, forward strand.
AATCGGAAACTACACTACTCTATCAATAACTCAAAATATCTCTAGTCATCATTATGATGATGATTATGACAAAAAAGACAATGATGACAATAATGACGATAATGATAATGATATGACGATGACGACGACGATGATGATGATGATGATGATGATGATGATGATGATGCTAACAGACCTGCTAAAGGTACAGCAATGAGAGATCCAAGTCCAGTCGACACCAGAGTGAACGCCTGGGCCTTGGCCACATTCTCTACACCAACTATATCTGTCATCACGGTAGACTGCACCGTCAACGCCATACCTATCAACCAATCACAGACCACGTAGAAATCAGCAACCAATCATGAACAAGGAAACATTTCATCTCGGCCAATGAGAGTAAGCGATAGTTTCTAACCGAATCAAAATTAAGGTTACAGAAATCAACTATCCTATTGTTATAACTAAATTATAATTATATAATTTAAATATTAATTTTAATTACAGGGTGTTCCAATAAAATATATCACCCTGTACAATTGACTCATTATATTTATTCAACAGACACTTTAACACAAAAAATAAAAGTGCACCCACCGATAAAAGCCCCGACAATTGCGCCCAATATCGCTATCGACAAAAACGTATATGCATGAGCCGACGCGATGAGAAAAACCCCCCCACCCGATATAGCCACCCCGTACTGCAGGATCCTATCCACCCCCTTCAGATTAGCCACCACGCCCCCACCCACCCTCGACACCACAGTAGCGATACCAATCGCGGTGGGGAGCAGATCCGCCAGGTTCCCCAGACCCTCGTGGCGCGCCCTAGCGGGGGTGTGAAGGTAAAAAATGGTAACGCCAAAAAACATAAAAAAGGTAGCGAGAAACGCGAGAGCGAAAGGAATATTTTTGAAGATAGAAACGCTGAAAGTGTCGCGGATGAAAGAAACAAATAGCGTACAGAAACCGACGCGTTCCTTAATGACTTCATTAGAAACGAGCTTTTTATTGGTATCGGAAATTTCTACTGGAATTTTGTCCGAGGATATAATCTCACCGGAATATTTCAGGTCCTTTTGCTCGTTATCGTTTAGACTCCGGTAAATACCAGCAGGGGGGTTTTCTCCGTTTACGATTTCACCTCGGTCTTTTTCTCCTGGACTCAAATGTCCGTTCACTTCCGTTTTTTCCTCAATTTTCGCGCCGTTTACTTCATAAATCATTCCAACTTGTTTCTCGTTCTCTCTTCCCTCTAGGTCTGACAGTTCCACGTCCCTAATGCGTCTCTTAACACGAGCGGGCCAGAATATCGTGCCAAATAAACAAGCGTGGAGAGAAAAACCGGCCATAAAAAACAGTGCCCCCCTCCACCCATAGATGTCAGTCAGACACCTGATTAAAGGCCCGGAGCTAAGTGTCCCGGTGGATATGCCCGCGGACGCTATTGCCGCTGCTAACGCGCGATGACGTACAAAATGTTGCTGAACAATTACCATGCTGCCTAGCGTCACCATGTTGAACCCTATACCTAGAAACAAACGATGTACCTTTCTCTCAAGCCAGATAAATTCAATATTCTTTCGTCCTAATGTACCCTTCTTCTGATCGGAAAAAGCATACATGAATCTTACTTCCTAATGTACCCTTCCCACAAGCCTAGTTAAACACCCCGTTTTATAATCTTTCTCAACTTACGTACCCTTCTCTCCAGCCTATCTTTTCACCAACTACAACTGACTTAACTTTAAATCTTATAATATTTCATAACCATTTAAACATTTATACGCTTCATAACTTATCCGTGCTGATGTGACGTTACAAACTAACCTGCCACAAGTCCGTAAGAGAGATACATAAAGATGACTGATTGTGATTGGCTGGCTGCTAGAAAGCCTAGAGCCCACACCACGCCCCCTATGATAGTCACTGTACGACAGCCATATTGCTTTACTACAACACTGAATAGTATACCTGAACGTAAATAAGCAACATGAATTAGAACTTGTTCCGTGTTCTAAACAAGAACAAAGAACAATGCAAACATGTAGATTCTAGAACCAAAAGTAAACTGGTAGGAAGGCAGGACTAGAAATCACAGAATCAGTACATTAATATTTCATCGTCTCCTTGCTGCACCCTTCAGTAAGACGCTTAACTTGCGAATGGCTTCTTTGGAATTGCAAAATAACTGGCTAACCTACTTGCTGCACCCTTTAGCGAGATGCACCTAATACAATATGTAGCTTTTTTAGAAAAAATAAATATTATATAAACGTGTAAATTTCAAATGTCAAATATTAATAAAATATAAATGTCAGATATAAAATTAAAACCTTTTTCATAACAGAGAAGTATTTTTAATTCAATAAATAACCAAATAACCGAATATATTCCCCATGGCTAGATAGAGCGACCCAATCCATCCGATCACTCCGTAGCTCTCCTCAAAGTGTTCTATCAAGTCTCTGTAGAGGATAGAAAACGCGATATAATTCACTCCGATAAGGAACCCGCATAAATAGGCCGCTACAACCACAACCCAATTACAAACACCATCAGTCCCGGAGCAGTTGACACTACGTCTCGCGGGGGAATCATTCCGCTTCGCTGCACCGTTGGTAGTTAGGCGGGTTTTATATTCGGAGTCGTTGGAAGGAAGTTGAGGGGGCGACATTTTTTGTAAATTTTAAAATGGTAAAGCGTGTTTGTGTGCCTGTTAAAAAATGAAGGATAGTGATTATAGTATTGAAATAAATAGAAGATCATAAAGTCAAAGATAATGATAACGTTTCTTAACAAAATGCTCTTGGGATAATAAAGAACTATATGGCTTGAAAAGATTTCTTACTGTGTAATAACGTTTTACAAATATTACAGTAAGAATTTATCCGAGGAGAGGCAGGAAGGGTAAAATTCCCCCACCCGCTTCGATTTCTTATTTTAAAATGTTGAAATAAAATATATTCCTCGATGAGACCTTAAGCGAAATATTGCCAGAATTAAGTTACTGATAAATTCAATGCTTTATATACTTTCTGGGAGTGACGGGGGGGGGGTGGTTGAGGGGGGTGAGGGGGTGAGGCTAATTTTCACAGACTGGGGAGGGAACTGATGTAATATCGTAAGAAATAAAAATTGCTGACTAAAGATGACTAATCTGATTAAATGCTGACTGCACTTAATTATTTCTTCAAATTATTTATTTTATTCAAATTTAAAACTAATCCAAGTTGATTGACTCCAATTTTTATTTCATTTTTACAAAATATACCCCCGTCTAAGATTTTGCGACAAATAAAAATCACGTGTTACATTTTACGCTGGGTGATTTTTATATGACCTTGAACTATCAACCTTGACCTTTCCACTTAGGCCTTTTGTAACGAGGCTTAAGTTTTCGCTAGCCCCGCCCATATAGCCCAAAAGCTTATGTCAATCTAGATCACGGACCATTTTAATAGACTAACTAGACGTTTAATTTGCGGTATGATGCTATAATTATGGTCAGAATTATGATTTAGGTGAAATGAATGTTGCCTGTAGATTATTAAATAAATTTAATGAATGTTTTAAATAATAATTAAATAAGAGGCGGACTTGGTTAAATGCATACCTCATTTCATGCGTTCTATTTAAATTATACAGGCACTAATTAATTTTGGGGAAAGTCTGGGGGAACGAATCCCCCAATTAAAAAATCTCAGTTACTGTAAAAAATATTGTTAATTATCGTAAATTCTAGCAAATTAAGGTATGATATTAACACTGATAGAAAAAGAAAATTCAATTTATATAACTTTTGATATGATGTATTATTGGATTTAAATGAATTTATTCCATTACAACTTGCTTATGAATTGCCTCCTAATTAAAAAATATACATAAAACCAATCCAGTCAATCTTCTCGCACGATTTAAATAACGCAAATAAATCTAATTATCTTCAATTTACAACCCATCCCCCCCCCCCCTTCCTTCGAAGTACAATCATTGGATAAGATCTTTAAGTTTATATAGAAGTCCCTGTTATGTGACTAATAACAACATTTATAAAGTTCAGCGACTCGAAATCACTATAATATTCCGCTTTTAATTGCATTTTATTTTTTGTAGAATTTGATTTTCTTTCTAATTGCATTTTATCTCGCTTTTAGAATCGATTAATCCAGATAAACTAGTGGATAAGATTACGAAGATAAGAATTTTACAAATAATTGACAATATTGACAATAATAATTGACAACATTTCTATAATGAGTTCGCACACCTTTTTAAAAGACTAGAAAACACGACGATTCATTGTATTATACTTTATATTAGCAAATAATTCTTTGTATAATTGTATTCTATTATTTATTGTAAAGACCTTCGTCTATTCATATCTTCAATCTTCTCGTGGCAGTGTATGATTTTACTGCACAAAGATATTTAGAAATATGAAGAAGAAATTTAAGATATAAATTATATGACTCAAATTATGAATTTAACAACAATATTCAGTCAGTTTTGAGTCTAGTATTAAATCGGATCGAGACAGGGGCCAGAGCTAATTTGAGTTTTCTATCTAAAGCCAATTTTTGATAGCAATCCGCAGCCCCCCCCCCCCCCCGGTAGTCGGCGCCCATGATTGAGTAGTTAATATTTAGTAGGCCTATAATTTAGTAGTTATATATTTAGTGTTAGATAGATGATCTATCTAACACTAATAATTTATTGTTAGTGCTAATTCGATTGATCATTTTTGACGGGTCATTGTCGTATCTGATTACAAATTAGCGATGATAACGTTTTTTAAATAAGAATTTGATGTTGTAGCTGACAGTCAATTGTATTTCCCATAGTATAAAAATGTCCACCTACCTCTCTCTATCTCATTTACCGATACTGCATTTGCACCTTAATTATAATTTATAGCTAACAACATGATAGAGATGTCGATCATATTGGCATACCTGTTGTTTTTAATTCTTCCTCTTAGAATTATTTTACATAATTTTAAGTAAGATTAAGTTCTATCATTTGAGATCATAAACCTACATATGCGCTATAAGATATACTGCATTGGAAATTTTAATTTGTTCTTAAATAACTTATTTCATACCGATATTTTTAAATTATTGTTTGTTGAACAGTCAATATATTTATACATCAAATAAAACAACGACAGTTACTGTTAAATTAAAGTCTAATAAACTAACTGTTATAATAATTATTCACAAATAAAATATGACCAGTTAACATAAAATTTCATTCAGTTCATAAATGTTTTTGCTATAGTTCCTGTTTTTCTGTCAAACATCTCGATTGACGTCACAGGGCCGAGTGAACTCTTGACCATACTGTCGAATCCATTTATTGGCAACTATAAGCAAAAACTTGCACATAATTTTTTATAGCGTTAGCTTCTGAATTTAATTAATTAAATTAATTAATGTATATTAATTTGGCAAATGTGAAATTTCATATAAGACTGATTATATTAACTGTTGAATTGAGAATCTTCTATAAAGACTAAATTAATCATTCAACGCTAGTACTGATATAATTCTATCTGGATAATTAATAATTTTTTTCGAAGATATATTAATTAGTACTAATTAATATTAGTATATTTAAACCATTGTGAATAGGCCTAATGCCATTAGACTAATAAGTTGTGACTTTTAACATTTCACTAAATGCAATCTGCATTTCACAGCTATTTATTACACACAATTAAAAAATACAGTATTATTAGTAGGTTATTTATCAAAATTTAAAGCAGATATGATAGCCTATATGACAGATTTATAAACTTTTACAGAATGAATAATGGTGTTAAATTCGCTTAATGTATAAAAATAAGAAGGGAAATATAGTCCCACCCCACTTTTCACCCAACAGCACTGGACATCCTGCATGCAGTGTATCGAAATCCATATCACCTGACTTCTTATAGTTATACCAAACGACAGCAGCATTCTGCCAATAAATTATCATAAAAAAATTAAAATTACAACTTGCAAAATTTTATGTTGAATGTTTAAGGTTTGTCATGCACATTTTTTCTTTTTTTGCCCTGCTTGCTCAAACTATTAACTTACTGTACTGTATATTGTTTAAACTGTTTTTAACTGTTTTGTACTGTCATTAAAATTTAAGATTACGAAAAAAATCTACAAATTCTACTATTAGCATAAATTTACTGTAAAAACTCTTGCCTAATGCTAATTAATGGCTCAATACATTATTATACATTTTACCTTATCATTCCAATTTTTAACTTAAAATACGCCTTATATAAAATTAAAGCGGTTTGATTTCAATATTTAAAATTACGTACTCATGATAATGTACAATCTAACAATTACATATAGAAAGCAAAAATAAAGAATTAATTTTCAAATAAAATAACTCAATTTATATAATTTAAAGGTATAAAATTTGACATATGTAAGTTTTACTTTCATTGGCCTAGTTGCAACATTGATCCTAGGAAAGACAGTGGCGCCTCCAGCGATTACATCATTTAACTAAATAAATAAAACTCTCCTAAAATAACTGTATTTAAAATAAAATTGACAATGAACAAGACGCTCTCTAATAAAATATTGAAAACATTTTTTATATATAATTGTTACATTTAGCTCCATATTACAAAAATGCCTACAAAATTGTATAAAACTGTGTTGCCAATTTTTTGCAATGCTGTGTTTCTAAAGTTGACAACAAGTTACAAATTGTTAGTTAAATTATTCATAAAACCATTATGCAAGCAGATAATTATAAGTCTATAACATAAAAACCTATATCTAGTTATAAGCTATTCAAATACGCATTGAATTTAGACTCATATGGTACAGTTTTCACCCAATACAAGTCAATTAGAACTGGCATAAAAACTTTATAGCATAGAAAATATAGGCATATTTTCACTTACATAAATCATGACTGTAGCAATTCTGTCACCCACCCAATCCTCGTCCTCCATAGAAGTTGTGTCATTAACAAGATTCTTACATAAAAAATAACAGTCATTAAATAAACCTTAAAACAAGCAAAAACCATTAGAGATTGTGAGACAAGACTTCTAAATAATATAAGATATCCTAACAAAGATGGCAGCAAACAAGATCAAATATTTTTAAATAAGTAGATTAAGAGAAAACGTCATTGTAGATATAATGAAAATTTCTTATTTATTACATTAAATGATGTTATGTGTGTTATAGACTAACTTCATTCGAATCATAATGAGGTTCATACTGGCCTCCTATACCATAATTAGCCAACTGAAATGATAAAATAGTTAAGTATATTTACACAATTTGAATATTAAGCATATATTATATATTAGATAATTTTTTAACTAATAATGATCATTACGGGCACTAATCAATTAGTTCTACAGTAAAATGTGTATTTTTAAAAGCAGTCACTAAATGCAACTTTTCATTTGTTTGCTATTGTTTAAAGCAATTTATACAAGTTTAAACGTAATAAAAGAAATTTACAAAAGAAATTTTACAAAAAATCACGCAAAAAAAGAGTAAGATGAAAAGATGTACTTTTGTCAGAAAGCTAAAAACAGCTGAAATAAGTAATTAAAACATTCAATTAAGCACAAATTAGTACGAATTTATACAAAGAAATAACAAATCTAATTTCATTTCCCTTATTTTTATTTAAACTATTAACAAACTTTAAATAAAAAATTCTTTTAAAGTCAGCATCATGCTAATAAGTTGTGAGGTCACTGACCTGCAGAAACTCAGCAAAAGGATGAGTGACGTTGAAGCCCGTGACGTCAGAGATACGTTGACTGATTGAACGAACAATGGATGCATTACCGGGTGGTCCATCATGGAACCAAGTACTGTGAATAAACAATATACACTAAATAAAAAAAGAAATATATGCAAAAAAATTAGACGAGGTCTTTCATGACACTGGTACGCCCATGACCCTAAAAGGGGGAGCAAAAGAGACAGATGCTCAAGGGCCTCAAGAGCCTAGGGGCCCCGGTACCAGGAGGGAGTACTGCTGAACAAATTCACAAGTAAAAAATAAGGTGTTACTAAAAAAGTCATTAAATAAGTCCATAGGAAAATTTAGGGGCGCAACAACTAACATGGGGCCACACATTTCGGTCTGTAGCCCTGAGTTTAGGAAGATCACTAACCCGAATATGGAGCCAGAGCAATAATGAAGCGATTTGATAAGAAATTGAGAGGGTGTCTAGATTATTAAGGGATTTATTTAATATACAACAATTAAACCAACCAAATTGAGACAAATATTACCACATCTTTAGAAATAATTTAAATTTTTTTAGTAAAAAAATGTCCATAATAAATACGTTTTAGTAACTCTAGAATCCGTGACAGTGGAATTTGTCTTTCCTCCAACCAAAGCTCTTTGTATCTATCAATATTATGATATAACTGAGTAAATATTAAAATGATAAAATCAAATAATGACCTTATAATAGTACAATAGATCTTATTGAATGTGTAATCAATATCGTCCCTCGACAGTGAAACAGACGTTAACCATTATGATTGACTTTACTTATACATTATCTATTAAATTCTTGCTAAATGATGCAACACTTAGTGAAATATGTGCACAAATTTGATTCGAAACTAAAACCTCTCGTTTCTGATTCCGACATTCTTTCACCTCGCTCATGAGCAATGACATTTTTTACTAGTTGAATACATCACAGTCTATTTACGCCTTTCTTAATAAATTAAAATTATTTGATAAACTTTAAACTAGAAAAAGAGAGTCTTACTCTGTTAACAGCAACTTTTTTAAGTATATCCGCCTCGCGATCATAAATGATATCATGCACCATAATGATATCGGGTGACCGATGCAGAAGTTCTATTTTATGTCGTTGAAATGCAGTTACTTTTCCTTTCTGATACCAGCAGCTTAGAGTAGATGTACTGGGGCGAATGGAATTTGTATATGCTGTTGTAGAAGGCTGAAAATTTGATAAATACCATAAATGTTTTAGTCATATAAATTATAACCAAGTCTGATTATATAGTATTAAATTGAACACTGATTTTACATGTTTCACTAACATTCTGTCTGTCAATTAGCTGAAAAGCTCCTACTATAGGAGGTAATGGCTTTTCTTGGCTCAGCCACGTTCATAAAAAAAACATATTTCTTTAAATCTTTTTACAGAGGCAATAAAATATGCGAAATAATTTTGTGCTTCTAAGTATTATTATAAACCTTAATTAATTAAAATTTCAGTTTTACAACTATACTGTTAGTTAAGCAGGCTTTCTGAACTCGGCATTAAGCTACATGTAGATCGATATCCATGTAGCAATGAATGATATGGATACATGGATATGGATCAATTATTACAATCATGAACTGCCTACACATAATATTTTACACTTTAGAATCGTATCTGTGTGTTTGTGAAGGGTGTGGAGGGGTCAACTGCTGTTTTCTATCAATCGCCAAATGGATTTGGCTACTAAGAATAAACATATTGTAAAATTATATTGAAATATGAAATAACCTGAGCAGCCTCTCGACAGAGTCTTGAGTAGTCATCAAATAAGAGAATTTCTGTAAATACTGGCATTGAAGCCATATCTGGCAAAATATCTCTGATATTGTCTGCATTTAAAGGATCTACAGAAAATATCCCAATAAACAGCCAAAAATAATAGGCACAGAGATGATGATAACATTCTTTAATTAAAGAATGGACAGTAATTATTATACATACATAGGTTTATTGTAACAAAACTTTATCGTTAATCAGAGACCTTGATTCTACTAAGACACATCTATTAAATCTATTTAATCAACTAAATATATTAAATCAATGAACTAAGATTATTAATTAAATTTATTTCATAAAAAGGTACAGTAAGTAAAGAAATTGAATTAAGAATCATTAGCTTGAATTGATTAATTACATGGAAACGGTTATAAACTGATTAATAAAAACAATTTTATACCAGTTTAATCAATAATGACATTTAGAATAGAATTTCTATAACAATTATATACATCAATATTGTCACAGATGGACAATATTTCATATTCCTGCAATTTGTTTGCACCTGTCCGAAGACGTTTCAATAATTTTATATTCAATAATTTTTATATTGCATTTTCTCATTTTTCAGCTAAAACCTTATTGCTAGTGAAAAATTACCCTAATATATCATTTCATGACATTCTATTAATACATCATAATTATATTTATGTAATTCTTTACACGAATCATTGAGAATAAGATTTTAAATAAATTCATGAAAAAATGTATAAGATTAATAATAATAATATTTGTTTTTATTTGTAAAGATTTTTATAACATTCAATAAAAATGCGTTAATATCAAAAGCAAAAAAATTGTGTAGTATTGTATTATATTCAAAAGAAATATTATGATCAATAAATGTTAAAGATGGTAATTTCTTTAAAATTATTTTCATTAGATCATGACTTGAAATATAGTCATTATTACTATCATTGAATTTCTGCTCATGAAATTAAATGTTTGAAAATTATTGCGCTCATGTTACCTAATTCAACAGCCTTCTTGATGTAATCAATAGCCTTTATATAATCGCCTTGCTGAAAAACAACAACATAATGAAATTAAATCACAGCAAATTATAATTATTATTGTATTAGAATTTTTTATTTACTTTTATTGTTATATTAGTGGAGGAGGGGGGAGAATGATAACCATGTAGTACTCATTTTAAATTCAATGCTATAATTTGTGTAGTTCAGCAATAATCAGTGGCGCCATTGATGCTTAATTCAAAAATTAATAAAACAATGAGATGAGCTCTACATTGCCCCACATTGCTCACTGCACTAATTTCTTATTATAATTAAATAATATTTTTGTATAAATGAAGCTTTTATTTATAATAACAAGCTTCGATACATTTGAGAACAATAGGTCTACTTAAGCATTAATCACTGGATTTTAAAATAATAAATCACTACTCAATTATTTTTGTATCATAAATAGCTTAAATTTTCATGTCTATATTTTAATTACTCCCTCGATTGGACTAAATTCATTATTATTAGTAGATAATTTCATCAGAACTTACTAGCGCATGAGCCCTGCCCAACCCCACAAATAACTGATCACGGCCCACGATGGGCGCCTCGTAGTACTCCAGGGCTTCCGCTAGCCAATCAACGGCTATCTTGGCTTGGCCTAGAGCCAGAGCGTGCTTGGCTATGTCAGCCACAGTCTCTTGACTCAGCGGTAAAGTTTTGTATGACAGTATATTGCCTCGAATTAGATCAGAAATGGGAAGATTATAGGTTTTTTGAAGTCTTATGATTGAAGCTTTTGCTCCGGCGTAATCGTTATCTGACGGACTGTGAGTTTCTATAGATTTAATCACAATCTTGAAATCTACAATGTAAATGTGTTTTAATTAATTTAAAATTATAATTAAGTTAATTTAAATTTTTGTCTTATACCTAGAGTGTTTAGACATTTAGAATATGTTTTTTCTTAGATTAAATCCAAATTTAAATCTGTCAACGAATAAAGGTGTGTCCCCACCGAAGCGGCATTGCGGACGGAGTCGCTCCGCAATGCCGCGCCGCGGCATTGCGGAGTGCAGTTAGCAATCGAAAAGTATACTTAACAGAAGAGTCGTCCCAACCGGCGCTGCATCGCGGAGCGACGTCGCAAAGTCGCTCCGCGATGCCGCGAGTGAATCGATATGAAAGCGATTTTTTGCAG
>JAQIXG010003042.1:0-15938 GCA_034700105.1 Oconnorella tubifera
ACAAAATTCTAAACAAAATTCTAAACAAAATTCTAAACAAAATTCTAAACAAAATTCTAAACAAAATTCTAAACAAATCGTTTTTAACTTTTTTATTTTACGAATATGCAATATATAACCTTTTGTGTTGGAAACCAATATGGCGACTATTTGACACGAATAATCTGCATACTCTACTAATATTAAATTTTAACTCCAGGGCATTTTTGCATACGACTCCTTATAAGATTCTATATCATAGTAGCAAGGAATGCTGTTATGTAAGTGAAATTTCAAGTTTTTTGCACCAAGTATATCAGTCCTAGAGCAACCTTTCTTTGTCTTATTCTGTTGCTCTTTATTTTCTTGCAAATCATCGATTTTTAAAGTTATGAAATAGATTTACTAATTAAAGAAGATCATAATTAATTTATAATTTTTTTATTTTTTAATAATATTAATAGTATTTTCTCTTAGTTCTTATCAACAGGCCTTAATTTTTTTAAAGGCCAATGAATGAAATACAAAATAAGGCTATAATCAACAATTTTTCATTGTGGGATATATAAATAAATAAAATTAACATATTTTTCTAATTACGACATATTTTATACTAACTAACTTATTTTAACCGCTGACTTTGATGTAAAATAATTAATCATCTAAAGACAACCTTAAATATTTCAAATATTCAATTTTTCATCACACCCCATGTTTTCATAATAATAGTTAGTATCAATTCCATCAATTGAAATTATCATTCTTTTATACATAAGTAAAATATCTATGAGATGATCGAATCGAATTTCGTCAAATTTTGTAAACATGTTTATGTCTAGGCGATGTATAAAAACTTAAAGTGAAGGCTAATGCATTCACTGACGTCTAGATTTTATCGCGAAAGAAAGCATTTAAGAAAACTGTAGGTAACTATAAGAAAAGGTAAGTAAGAAATAATAGATTAAAAAAGTAAGTAAAAGTAAGAAAAAGGTGGCATGAAAAGTGTGTAATTGTAAGAAAAAGTAAGTAAGAAGAGTAAGTAAGAAAGAGTAAGTAAGAAAAAGTAAGAAAAAAGTAACTTTAGACTTTTGAATCTAACTGTAGTGGTTAGATTCAAAAGTTATAGTATAGCGGTTCGAGGCTATAGTTAAAAAATGACTTACAGATTTAATATTCGAATTGTCAAAATTTCGTTTTTCTACAACTCACATTGATTAAAGAAACTTAGATATATTATACAATACATAAATTAACTACATAAAATTATATAAATAATATATATAAAGACAATTTTGTGTTTTTTTATGAAATTTCACAGAATTTTATACAAATTAAATAATTTATACAACTAAATCAAGATGTCCACCAAGATTTCAGTATTTTTCGCTCTTTTCTTCGCTTTTACAATCGTACACGGAGCCAGTTTAGACGACGGGGGAACTTCAACTACTTCCGGTTACGTTACAACTAATCCCCCCACTGCTGTTCTCCAGTCAAATAGCGGAAACGGAAACGGAAATGTTCAAAATAGCGGAGGGAATAATTTACCCTCTTCTGGGAACGGAACCCAGTGGGTCATAAGTAAGAAGTTTTTCTTTTATACAACAAATAAATCAATTTTATAGCTATATAAATCTTACATTTATTTTAGTGATTTAAATGATATAAATTAAATGAAAGTAAACGTAAATCTGCAAAATATTACAATATTATATATAGATGCATGATTAAGACAAATGCTGCTATAACATTTTATGGTCAACTTGAGAAATTATGTTATAGGTATGAGAGTTAATAAATTTCTGATTAATTTCAATTGTTGAAAGAATTTAATCAGAAAATATCTAAATTAAATTTCTGTTGTATGGATGGATGGACAGATGGATGAACGAAGGCTTATGAATGAATAGATGAGCGGATGGATGTTTATTATATCTACTGAAATAATCTTAAAATTTAATTATTTTTATTTAATAATCTATCAAAATCAAATAGACATTAAATCGCGAAAATGGTTATGTTGAATTTTTTAACATTTATATCAAAAACATTGCAATAAATTCATTTTTTTAAAAGAAGATCACTAGACTGTTTAATAATTTATCAAAATAATCAGAGCGTTTTAAAACGAACAATTGTCTGACAGCTATATTTTATAATGTTTGTAAACCTATGCATAATATAATATCATTTAAACGCGTGATACTAAATTAGGCCTATATTTCTTTATTTGTGAATGACTTGTAGTTGATAAAATATTTATTTATTTGTTTGTTTATTAATTTACTTATTTGTTTATTTTTAAAAGCAATAAGATATAGGCCTACATGACACATTTGTATAATGATGGAATTTTTATTGTTTTACATTGCATGTATTTGAATAAATACTAATAATGAATTTAAAATATAATAAATCATTATTTATTTATTGTTAAAATGCCGCTTAAATTAGTCTATTAATTTAAACAACATTTAATACGCTAAAATGCCGCTTAAGTTAAAAGATACAATGTATTGAGAACGACGAATTTTTGTCAAAATTTTTCTATCAATATTATGCAAATATATTAATAATTTTGCACAGATTTGCGTTGATTTTATAAATAATTTATATCATTTTTATTCATTATTAATATACTGATGAAATAAAGATTTATATAATTGAAATTTTGTTATTTTAGAATGCAGAGCGGACGTTGTGTTTTGTGTCGATAATTCCGGCAGCATCCGCGATACGAACACCCCTGGTGTTGACAATTGGGCTCTTATGTTAGATTTCATCGAGGCACTTGTCGATCAGATCAGCGTAGCACCGGACGGCACCCACGTGGGGGCCGTAGATTTTGGTAGGCGGGCCTTAAGATATTAAGCCCCGCCCCTTTAGCCTGGCTAGATAAAAATAGTTTTTAAGTAACGTGAAGATAAGCGGTTTAAATAAGTTTAGATTATAATAATTAAATGTACATTTTAATGATTGAAATGAGTTCGAAATTAGTTATAATTTATTATAAATCAACAATAAAGATGAAGATATTAAATTTCTTTTAATTGACTCATTTAAAAAATGATACTACTAAAAAATCATATAGCATTATAACTAATTAAATATATACTTATTTATTTAATTATCGTCAAAATCGTTATTAAACAGTTTTTATTAAAGCTCTATTAATTTTTTTAGTTTCTTTCTAGGAAATTTAATTTAATTTTTAAATAATGACTGATTTTAAAGTAAATTTTTTAAATATATGAAATTAGATTTTATATATTTTAGGAAATAAAGCTAGATTGGATTTTGATTTAACCGGAAATCAAACCAAACAACGAATTCTAGATGCCATTTCTAAATTCAAGTACAGGGGGGAAAACACTAATACAACGGGAGGGTTAGAATTATGCAGCGACCTTTTGATCGACCCTAAATATGGGAGCAGACCGGATGTACCTAAAGTTATAATTCTCATAACGGACGGGGTCCCAACTTTTGATATCAATAAACTACCCGGTGTGGTAGCTTACATTAAATCTCAGCTTATTAGGATCGTAACTGTAGGAATAACGAATCAGGTAACGTAGTGGTTTTGGAACCTGGAGAGATGGCTGCGAGGTAGAGAGTGGGATTTTGGGTGATACGGGTTCGAATCCCGGTTGAATCAGTCGTCCATTCAAAATATATGATTTTATTAATATATATACATGACATTAAAAATATGTGACTTATATATACGACCTTTATGATAAAGGTCATATATTAAAAATATATGACCTTTAGTAATGTACTTAATTATTAGCAAACTTTAGTAAGATACTTAATTATTGATCTTTATTCATCTTAATTATAATTTACACTGCTCTTCCTACATCTTTTATTTTGAAAAGTTTATTTATTTTTCATACTGTTTTTACCCCATCTTTTATATTATTTACTTTTTATTTTATTTATTTTATTCTATATATTTGTTTATTTATTTGTTTATTTGTTTGTTTATTTGTTTGTTTATTTGTTTATTTGTTTGTTTATTTTAGATAAACGAGACTTTATTGCAACAAATCGCTACTACCCCCAGAGACTATGTATACGGGGGTGATTTTAAGGGTTTAGACAGCGTAAAAAATGCCGTAATTAATGACCAAACCTGCCAGCCTGTCTGGTTGACTACCGTTCCCCCTCCCACTACCACAACCACGCCCACAACTACGCCTACGACCACGCCTACAACCACGCCTACAACTACACCTACAACCACGCCTACTACCACGCCTACCACTACACCAGTTCCGGCCCCGGAACAACTGATTATGGGTCAGTTTTTATTTATTCGTTTATTTTTTAAAATTTAAAAAGTAAGTTTTATATGTTAGAGTTATGTTAAAATATATTGTATATGTTATGTTATATTTTAATACGTTATAATATGTAATATTATGCATGTTACGTATGTTACGTTATAATATCTTGTAAAAGGAATTATTATAATGTTATAATATGACTATTAATAATTCGATTATAACTACTATTAAAACAGAATTATAATAATTCTGTTTCAAATCTATTGTAACTGACATTAATTCTCTTTTAATTCTATTGGATTATTTCTATCTCAGGTTGCGAACCCAAACCCCAGGTTGTATTCATTCTCGATACATCCGGCTTGATTGAACATGTGAATACAACACAACTTAAAGAATACCTAATTAGTATTTTAGAAATGATGGATTTTGATAAGATAAAGATACAAGCTGGCTTTGTGAATTTATTAGAAAACGGGGAAAAACAGTTGTATTTAAATCAATATAATGAAAGGTTTGAAACTATGTAAATTACATTTAAACAATTTAGTTAAACTATACAAATCAGTATTAATCAGTCACTAATTAGTTAAAATATACAATTGCTAAACAATACAATATATTAATCATTAGGCATTTTTAGATTTTTACTCTTAATTTATAATTAGCAATAATTTAGCTAATATGCTTGAATTGATTTAATTATCAACATTTGTATATTTCAATTTAATTAATTTAATTTTTTTTTTAGATTTCAAATTACAGCAAATGACAGAACAATTTTTTATGGAGCCGGCTCTACTAATTACTATTCGATTCCCCAGAATTCGATTCCCCAATATTCGGTTTCCCAAGGTACCCAAACTGAGGGAGCCCACACACCATCTGGTTCTCAAACTTGGGTCTCAAATCCCAAGCTTACAACGGAGGGTGCTTTAAATGCAACAACTGAACCCATAACAACAGGGATAGAATCCGCAACCACTAGCGCAGCCCATGTAACTAGTAGTTCGGCAGCCCAAGAAACTAGCTCAGCTCAAGTAGCAACCAGCGCAGCCCAAGCGACTAGCAGTGCAACCCAAGTTACTAGCAGTGCAGCCGAAGTATCTAGCAGTGCAGCCCAAGTATCTAGCAGCGCGGCCCAAGTAGCAAGCAACGCAGCCCAAATAACAACCAGCTCAGCCCAAATAACCACTAACACTACAACTTTGGAGGCTTCAACCACTATTAAAGCGAAAAATGGGCCATAAAATATGTGCAAAAATGACAAATTTTGAGAATTAAGCGACTCTTTGAAAACCGTAAAAACTGTCAAAAGATATTATGATATCTTAGGTAGTATTTATATTATTTATTTTTTGTGTTTTTAGTAATTATTATTTTTTGTTGAGACGAAATGGAGATAAAATATATAGTAAATAATGTGTTAATTTTTAAGATTTAGATTTCGATGATTTGATTTAATTCATTTTAGATATTGTGATGCATTTATGATGAAATTATTGACAATTTATTTATTAATCAATCTGTCTGTCTGATTGTCTATTTTTCTGTTAATCTGTCTCCCTACCTATCTCGCTGTTCGCGCATCTATGTATCTATCGGTTAATTTGTCAGTTGTCTGTTTGCCTGTCTGTCTGTCTGTTTGTCTGTAAGTTTACTTGTCTAATCTTATCGACTAATCACATTGTCCGTCTGTCCGTCTGTCCATCCGTCCGTCTGTCTGTCTAAAGTTTTTATTTACTATAATCTCTTATATATTCAACAGATGGCTTTCAATTTCTAACAGTTTTTTATACCGGGTGTTTGCATTAAAAAAGCGAAATAAATGCTCGGATAATTATGTAATTATGTTAATATATAAATTAATTTCAATTAATAACAAATAAATTCAAGTATATAGCCAAGGATTGTTTCTTATACCCCCCCCCCCACCCAAATTTAGGGTATTTTTGAGAAGTGGTTAGGGCGCTGGATTCGGACGCAACAGGTCCAGGTTCAAATCCCGGATAGCTCAGTATTACTCTAACTCGCTGCACCCTTTAGTAAGACGCTTAAATTGACAGCTACGTCTGAAACATGGTTCGTATTTCGGTAATCCAAACGTTAAACATATATTACCCCCAAACCCCCCCCCCCGCATTATTTTTGAGTGATATAATAAATATCTATTTGTTTATATCTAAAAAAACTTTGAGGCGGTTACGTAATAATTTTAAAGAAGTTATAAATCGCTAAAATATTTTGATATAATTCAGTTATTTAATATCTATTTGCGTTCGTATATTGAAATGCAGTTTTTTTTCGATGCCTTGTTGCATTAGAGTCGTAAATTCACGGAATAGTTGAATTGTTAGCAAACATCCTCTTTGAATGATAAATAGTTTTGCAAACTGAATATATTTTAATAAAAAATGTTTTTTGTAAATGTTTCTGGAGCCAGGGACCGGTTGTTAACAAGCTGTGCCTTTTTAGAGCAGTTAATCTTTAACGTAGAACAATATTATTTAGTGAATTTGATTAAGTTAATTGATAGTGGTTGGAATTGGGGTTAGAATTAGGGTTAGAATTAGGATTATAATTAGGGTTAGAATTAGGCATATAGTTAGAATTGTAGTTAGAAATCTTGCTATAATTTGGGTTAAATTAAAGTTTGAATTAGGGCTAGGATTATGATTAGAATTAGGGCTAGAATTTAGGTTTGAATTAATTTCACGAATATCAAATAAGATGCACTTAAATTAAAACGATTCATTTTATCAAGAGGCGGAGCTTGTTATAATCCAGACCTTGCTGTGGACTCTTACATTTTTGCTTAGCGTTGCATAATATTTTAGAAAAAATTCGACTAGGTGATATTTTAACATGTACACTTGGAATTTAGCTGAAAAATCAAGTTTTAACTTATTTGTAACATTTGGAATGCTAGATATAATAGCAGTACACGCAATATAATATATTTCGGAATTTACAATAAAATAAAATAATTGAAATATTTTCTTTTTAATTCAATTTTCTGTATACTTTTCATATATTATTTTATATTATGAAATTACAGATAAAATGATAACAATGTAAGTGATATAAGAAGTTAGTGCTAGGGTTAGGGTTAAGTTTAGGGTTTTTTTAGAGTTAAGGTTATTAGGCGAATTGACGGGGACGTTTTGTCGGTTTAATGTATTCCGGGTCGTTTTGTCCGGGTAATATATTCGAGCCCGTTTTGTCGGGTTAATATATTCGGGATCGGTTTGTCGGGTTAATGTATTCCGGGCCGTTTTGTCCGGGTTATATATTCGAGGCGGTTTTGTCCGGTTAATATATTCGGTGTTATTTTGTCGGGTTAATGTTATCAGTGTCTTCTTTTAGGATTATATTTTCTATATATTTTCTATTTTAAAAATATTTTGTCGGGATACCATATTAAATAAATATATAAAGTTTGTTATAAATTGCACTGCAGATATATACGACATAGCAATGAATTAGACTTTCCGCAACTGGTACTTTCATGTAAGATTTTTTTAAACAAATTAAGCCTACTCGAATCGCTACTCAATATAATCATATACATTTGATAAAATCGTTTTTTTGGAAATTATGATTTTTAATTTATAGCTTGATTTTTTACTGACTTTTAGTTGATTAAATATTCACTGATCCCACTCAAAATTATAATATTTTAATGCCGTAAAATCGGTGTAAACAACTCGAGGAAAGTCGATTTCGTGCGCGATTAGTTTATACGTAACAAAACTTGTAAAAAAAACGCTCGTGCGATTATTTCATTAATTCATTTTATTATCTATTGCTCGCAAATAAATTGAAACAGTAAAATTATAAAAATATTGAAGCGCTTTAAAAGATGTAGATTAAAGATCATAAGTTTCGTTTAAAATTTATTAAATTACGATCGGAATTAAGTTAAGAATTTACGATTTTAAGATTCGATGCAAATTTATTCGTATTTACTTGTTTGAAATCGTGACAGAGCGGTAAACTTTTGATTTAATATCTCGAAGACCTTGATGTTCAAGGTTCGATTCCGGACAAAAATTAAGAACGAAATACTTTCAGAATTTCGAGGACATTTACAAAATAAAAATTTAAATGTGACTATCTCTTTCAGCTTTAAATTGTTCTTCAAATAAAATTGGGATTTGATCGAGTTGTTGTAATATTTGACTCATTATAATAACATTAATTATAAATACAATTATAATTAAGGTTATCATAGAAAGAAGGTTAGGGTTAGAATTGGAGTAACACTGACGTATATTATATGATTCTAACTCTAAATATAAATACAAATATAGTTTGAATTTACTACAATATTGTTTATAACAAACGTATATTATAATATAAAAATGAACATTCAGAATTTCAGTGAAATTAATAGGCCTATTTTAAGCTATATTTCCAACATCATCGCTTGCTTGCAATGTTGTTTTAACTTGTAATCATAAAAATGAATAGATCTTTTTTAGCAGCATTTCATTTACAATGCAAAATTAAAGCTCAATTTATGGATTAAATGTCGTAAATTCTTTTTCAATTAATAGCGACTCGTAAGATTAATAATTAAATGGAAAGGTTTAGTGCAAATTTTGAATTTAACAAATTTATGCATGAAATTTTATTTTTAAAAAAGTTAGGGCTTAATTAATTTTAGGAATATGTACTGTCTGTCTGTTTAGCCCTGTTAATATATGTTCAGATTTCTTTCCTTATGTGTGTCTGTATGTCTGTTTGTTTGTTTTATACCTGTATGACTGTCTGTTTTTCAACCTTCTGTCTATTTTAAGTCTGCATGTTTTATATCTGTCTGTTTGTTTTAAATTGTTTACTTACTTATCTATCTTTCCACATCAGTCTGTCTATCTGTCTGTTCCTTTGACAGTCTGTCAGTTTTTCTCTGTCTGTCTGTCTGTCTCTCTCTCTTTCTGTTTGTTGAAAAGCAGTCTAGACAATAAAACTTTTTAATTAATGACAAATTTTATTTATTTTTATAAAAATTATTGTGGCGGGTGGTTACAAAATTCCTGTGGCAAGGGGGGGAGGTTTCCTTCCAAAATAAATAAATATATTCATTAGGTTGTCATTTAATTTATACTGGAAAGGTCACCACTAAACCAAAGTCTTTAACAAAAATCATTTTTAACCCCATGGGGGAGGTTTAACCCCTGTATTGCTACGCAAGAATCAACTCCGCAAAATCATAAGTCATTTTTCTTTAAGATTAACCGAACAATAAAATACCGTAAGAAAAATACTGCAAGTTGCTTGCAGTGCCGTTTCGCAAAAACTTATCTGATTTTTAATTGTTGCCTATACAATTGGGATAAATATAATACTGGATCAGGTAAGCACACGGTAATGGATAATGTAACGTGCGGTCGGAGAGTAGAATGTTGCTGTAAATTGAACGCAGGCATGCGTGAAAAATACCGCGACAAAAGCTGACTTTGCAAAGTTGACATGTTGCGTGAAATAAAACGCAATGTCACAACATCACGTAAACGTTAAAACGAGTTATATAATGCGAGACAGACAGAGAGACACAGAGAGACAGGCAGACAGACAGAGAGACACAGAGAGAGACATACAGAGACACAGACAGAGAGAGAGAAATACATGGACAGAGAGACAGATATACATAGGCTACTGATAGACAGAAAGACAGACAGGAGAGAGAGAAACGGAGAGAGAGACAGGAGAGAGAAACAGATATACAGAGTAACAGGCCTATAGAGACACGTACACAGAGACAGATTGAGACATACAGAAATACAAGGAGAGAGGCATACAGAAAGACAAAGTTTAAAAAATAATCAGGTTTTCGGGATTCGAACCTGGACCCATCGCATCAAATTCCAACTAACTAACCACTTTTCTAACATTAAACATATAATCATTTACATACACGGCTAAAAGTATAATATTTATAAGCGAAATACCGTATAAAAATTATCGTTATAAATTTATATAGCAAAATAAAAATATTCATAATTTTTTGCTTTGTTTTGTGTCGTCATAAGTCGCCCTCTGTTGCGTTTTATTAAATCCGTAAGCTTACACCCTGTATTATAGAACGCGTTACGTTTGCGTTAAAAATATGCCGCAACACAATATTATTGCAACCTGAAATATTATATCTTTTGAATGGTAAATTACAAATGCTTGCAGCTAGGTCTCGTTTGTTAGCGTGCTCCGCCTTTTAGTTAAACATCTTTTAATATTTCCGTAGTGTAATTACAGTTTTGTTTTAAATTCTAATAATAATTGAGCTTTGAAAGAGTTAAATTTATATTTAATTTTATTAAATTATATTGCCTTGGGTTTAATCCAGGCTCGTTAGAGAAGTAGTTACACCGCTGGACTAAGACGCGACTGGTCCAGGTTTGAATCCCGGATAGCTCACTATTTCTCTAACTCGCTGCAACCTTTAGTAAGACTAAAGGGTGCAGCGAGTTAAATTAACAGCGACGACTGAGACGTCGTGTTTATAATTCCACGACGTTCAACTTAATCTTAACTTAACGTTTGATTGACATATGCTGTTGTCCAGAGGGGATGGGCTTGTTAGTAAATAATGCTTCGCTTTAGTAGAGTAAAAAAAGTAAATAAAAAACACGAACTTAATATGTCAAGTCGTTACGCGTTCTTGCTTAAAATTCTGTTTTATAAAAAATATACACAATGTTATGTTTAAATCAAGCAGCAAGGTATATATTTGTAACATGCCCCTCCCTTTTAGCCCAGTAGCCAATTGTACTGATTATTATTATTTAGTTAATTTTGTCGCTGTAACTGCTGCTTTATAATTAGGGTTAGAATTAAGATTAGAATTAGGGTTAGAATAAGGGTTCAATTGAGGTTAGAATTACGGTTAGTTTCAAGATTAGAATTAATCTTAGAATTAGGGTTAGAATTAGGGTTAGAAATAAGATTACATTTTCACTAAATAAATACAAAGAAAAACTGACAAACATAGAAAAGATCACAATTAAATTTTTAGTCGAATAGGCGGAGCTTGTTAAAAAACGATACCTCGTTTTAACCCCTTTGTAATTTTTTGTGGCTATTCTTTGAATTATGAAACATTAAATTATTTTAATGTTGAAGTTTTTTACTGACTAATAATAATTATAACCATTTTTCATAATTTATTTGAAGCTTTTTATTCGAAGTAAAAAAGTTTGAAAGCGAATGACTAGGTATAACAGGAATTCAGATCATTGAATTGATTTATTTCATTATATTCTGAGAAATGAAATATAGAAATAGAATTCATAGATATATATCTTTATAGAGTAATTTAGATGAAAATTATTATTAGTTAGTTTAGTTCGTTATTTAGTTAGTTAGTTAGTTATAAATATAAATTATGCGATCGATTACTAGTAATATAATGAGTAATTATATTAATTATATCATGTTAATATATTTTTAATTGTATTAAAAAAATTAAGACTTTTTCAGTTAATTAATGCAATAATCTTTATAATTAACATAATAAAATTTCTCGCATTTTTGGATAAAAACAATGTTGTAATTATTAAAATATAACTGTTAAATAACGAACTAAATATTTATTTCTGTATTTAGTTACCTCAATATATAA
Source organism: Oconnorella tubifera (assembly GCA_034700105.1). Classification (NCBI taxonomy): domain Eukaryota; kingdom Metazoa; phylum Annelida; class Clitellata; order Enchytraeida; family Enchytraeidae; genus Oconnorella; species Oconnorella tubifera. The sequence goes on from JAQIXG010003042.1 coordinate 11,893, forward strand.
CTAATAAATTACTAATTAAATAAATATATGATTCAGTGAATATAGTAGTAAAAACTTTCAGTATACTATAGTTAAAACATTAATTAAATATTATATTGCAAACTGAATAACTTATAAAATTGAACGCAGAAAATGTCTAATATACTAAATTGTAAATATTTTATACTATTGACTATTATAATAACAATCATTTCTCCTAAAATACTTTTAAATTTAGATTTTTCCAAACTTATATATAGCAAAAAACGAAAATGATTAATTAGGATATTTGCATAGACCTACATCATGAACATAAACATCTCTTAAAATCTGTTGCTATAACTTTAAACTGACACAAATATTGTTATTTTTTACTGGTAATACTTTTAAATACATAATTTATGGGTCGATTTATCAAAATCTCAAACTAATACGCCATAGCGTGACATATAATCATTCATAACAACTCATTGAAATTTCGTAAAATCAAAATTGTGTTTTTTTCGACATTCATTTTATCAACAATCCCAATATTCCTTTTCTTCATAATTCATAATATTTTGATCAGATTTTATAATAATAATAATAACATTATACGACAATGAAATAGCCTCATAAAATGCAATAATAGGTATTTTCACATTTAAAGGCAAATATGTAGCATTTATTATACAGTATTTTGATGATTTTTGACGAAATAAAAATGAGAATAACATATTTCGTGAACTATTTTTTGACTTGCATGATGTTTACACATTGTAGGGTAAGGTTTCAAATTTTTGAGTTGAGTATTTTTATTTGAGTATTGCATTTGAAATCTATTTTCCTGGTTAATGTATTCGGGGCCGATTTGTCGGGTTAATGTATACTTGGCCGATCTGTCGGGTTTATGTATTTATGGCCGATTTGTCGGGTTTATGTATTTGGGGCCAATTTTTTTTAATACATACTGGGCCGATTTGCGCGATATATTCTAGTTACTTTAAATATTATTCCACATTAACAGTCTTTACTATTCTAACATGGGCGTGGTTTGTTACAGAATCATACCTTGCTACAACAAACAGGTCATCGTTTATATATTGCATTATAAGGTCAATCATTTCATAATAATTACACAATAAATTGCATCCAACTGTCTAGAGATATAAATCATTATCAATTTACACTCTGTAATTATTGCAACATAAACTATATTATTATTATTATCAGTTAAATGATAATTTACGAAACCAGTTTTTAGTAGCGTTTCGCATCAGAGAATTTGAAAAAGATTTGACTCATAATTTGAATCAAATTTCTGAGTCACTTGATCGCCTGTGGGTTTTGAAAACTGACCCGAAAATGGACAGAAATTGCTGAGAAATTTTGATCGTTTGGTTGTTAGAGAGAGGTATGAATTGTTGTAACAAGCCCCTCTCCTTTAGCCCGGTACTTCTGTTGGATTCACAATGCACGATAATAAAATTTTAATTCAATTAGATAGATATTGTTTAGAAGTTGTTTAATTAGAATTAGGGTTACGGTTAGGTTTTGGGGGTGGGGTTAGTTATGTAATTAGATGAAATTAATAAGTTGAATTGATTAGTTTTCGTTTAGGGGCGGGGTTAGTTAATAATAAAACCTCGCTATATGCAGACGCTTTTTCAGTTACGCCTACTTTAAAAATTAATTATAAATACTATTGGTTAATAATTAGACTTAATTTTTTAACTAGACCAAAATTGAATTAAACTAGGCCTAATTTTAAATTAGATCCGGTGCAGTTTTAAACTAACTAAGTGCTTATTTCTTTGCAAAAAAGTGACATTTTTGCGCTTAAATTTACAACTAAATTCTCGCAAATATTTTCTATTCAAAATGTGCATTCTTTTCGATGTTATTCAACTTTGTTATTCATCGAATCGTCTTCCATTGTACCGCAGGTTTAACTGAAAGGATCGTAAAATGTTTTCGCTGTTGATTTTTTGATTCGGGTTCGTTGCGATTGTAACGCTTAGAGTGCAGTATGTGTTTGAAAAGAGAAAATATTTATGATTTTATAAAGACTGGTACACGCAGGGTTAAGTTTGGTAAATTCCTTGAGCATTTATGAAAAATACGCAGTAATAAATATTAGAAGAGGTCGAATTAGATGTATTATTTTAATTTTTAATAAAATAAAACGTAATATTGCGTAGTTTTGTCGTAAATAAGTAAAATTAGTATATATTCGGTTATGTTTTAAGTAAATAAAAAGATTCTTGAAAGTTATTACGTTTTATTGTAAGGATATTGTAATGAAAATAACTTTAAAATTAAGCGCGTGTTAATTTGATTTATATCGTGCACATTTTCTTGGATTAAAAATTGATTAGCTTCAATTTATTTCAATTTAATTTTTACATATAATATAAGCCTATATTTCTTATTCATTATAATTTAAACATTTTGCATTCAGTCAACTGAATTTTAATTTGCAATACTTGTTTCAATTAGTCTCTAAACTGTCTTTAACTGTTTTTATACTATCAATAAAAGTTTAATTATAATCTTAATTGTTTGATAATATTTCATTTGCTGTACTGTTTTCGTATTTACAAAGTGTGCCAAAATTTAAATGAACAACACTCCAGTAAATACGAATTTCAAATTTCAAAATCTCAAATTTAAACACATTTTTAAACGATTTCATTTGCAATATAAAAAATTGAAGACTAGGTACTTTATCGCCTGATTTACTTGATTTGACAACTGTACAACGCGTTGGCGATTCTTTTTATTAAAAAAGGTGTCCTTTATAAAAATCTAAAAGTATTTTATTTTTGCCCTACTGAGTCATATTCAATTTTGTCGTGACTGTTTTTATCCCTTTCTGTCGTGCTTTTTTGCATTTTGCGTGGTAACTCAAAGTGGTAACCAAACCCTGCGGTTAATTTCAAATACGTATCGTAAAAGATGCAATTTTTAGATAAGTTGCACTTTCAAGGTTAGTTAGAGAAGTGATTACAGCGCTGGACTCGGACGCGATTGGTTATAAGTTCGAATCCCGGATAGATCAGTATTGAACTAACTCGCTGCACCCTTTAGTAAGACGCTTAAATTGACAGCTACGTCTAAAACATCGTTCGTATAATACGGTAATCCAGACGTTAAAATGAACTTTATTTTGGGAATAAAAAATGTGCTTATAATTACTGCATTAAGAAACGAGCGTTCACTCATCACTTGATTTACACGCTCAAATGCAACTTATTAATGTACATGTAGGTCTGTAGCCGTCTATGCTGGAGTGACATTAAGCAATGCATAAACCAGAAGATCAAATTCTTCTAGAAAAGTGATTAATGCTCCAGATTCAAAATATCTTTTATTTTTTTTATTTTTTATTCTTTATATTTTTAACTTTTCATTCTTCCACAATCAAATCGAGTACTCATTTCACCGGCCAGCTGAATCAAATCGAGTACTCATTTCACCGGCCAGCTGAGTCAACCGAATAAAACACCAGGATTCTAACCCAAATCACAACGTGATTTCCAAACGTGTAGCCACTAAACCACCCCGCCCCCCTTGAAATTGAACCAGTTAAAAATATCAAAAATGACTAATTTAAGCACAAGTCTAAAAAACGACCGAAATCGTATTTCGATCAAATTTTAAACATAAATCTTCAAGTCTAGTCAAAAGCTTATTACTCACTTACTTTATATAATATATCAGATTTAACTACTTAGGAATGCGACGGGGGGGAGGGGGATGGGGAGGGAACTGAAATCCCAGGGTATCTGATAGCGCTGGAAATAGAAGAATTCCTGATTGATTCTGTACAGAAATCGTAAGGGAAACTTTTCCACTTTTAAACATAATAATTTAATAATAATAATTATATATTATTTTTGTATAATATTAACATAATATTATATTATTAATAATATATTAAAATAATACGCAATACCAAAGCTTCTTTGCATCCTCCGTACCGCTAACTGCTCTTCCAGTCCTGAGCTGACGTCCTATGATACCACGCTTAGAACATCCCTGTCACTAATCCTAAACATTGACTTATCCCCTTCAATCTGGTCACA
>JAQIXG010003043.1:0-15935 GCA_034700105.1 Oconnorella tubifera
ACACTCACTATTTGGGCATGTCTGCCGGATGTCATCAGAGGTCCCTGCCAAGAAAGCACTCTCTGCCTGTATCAAGGTCTTCGATGGAGCCCCGTCCTCACTCTTCAGGAGACGGCCTCGAGGCTGTCCAAGAAAAACATGGCTGAAACAGATCGAGGAGTCATGCTGTCTATCCCAGGCGCAGAGTGCAGCGCTGGATTGGAGGACGCTACGACCCACGCTAGTCTCGCGCAACAATGAATGATATGGGGGGGGGGGGGGTAAGTATTTTTATTTCCAAAGTAAAACTTAAAATGATTTAAAAGATATGTACAGAATTATCTGTACATATCTATTAAAGATATGTACAGAATCTCTATGTACAGAATTATCTGTACATATCTATTAAGGATATGTAGAGAATCTCTATGTACAGAATGCAAATAAAGTAGAAAAGAAAATGAGACTGACCGACTTTGAGATAGGTTTTTAACTGGGAAGGTCTAATTAATCTGTTCTTAGTCTGTTCCCCCGCCCCCCCTCCACCTTGAGCCGTGTCTATAGAGCCAAGTAAAGACGGCTGTACGTCCACCTGATGCTCATATAAGCCATCACGCGTCTGGATAAAGTTACGCGTCACTTCTAACGCAACCTGAGTGACACAGTTACAACGTAACTTATTGGAATTAAAAGTTACAACAAACAAATATTGTAATTACATGACAAACTATAGACCAGGCATCTCATTAAACAGAGCATTGTGTGTGTTCTTGTGCGTGTTCTTAAATTATAAAAACATTAAAGTATTTAAAGCAATCAACTCACAGCTAAACATGATGATGATGATGATGATGACGATGACGACGATGATGATTCACTTACCCTAGGAGTATCAAAGATCTGTTTGAGATGCAGTATATTGTTGATCTGCCAGGTGGTTAGAGTAAAGCATCCAACAGGTGTGACATCGTATCTCTCTCTTTCACTCACTGAGTTAGGCAATCGTTTCTTTAACGTACCACCTACGCAGCTTAAGCGTTGTTGCAAGCAAGCAAACATCTTATTGGACACTTGGAACACCAATGGGCTGGGTTGACCTGGGTTAAATAACGTCACTTAGGGTTAGGGTCAGAGTTGAAGGTTTAGTAATTAAAGAAGAAAACAAATGCAAAGGAAATACAGTATAGAAAAGTTATTTATATAACTATGTCATAGTTTTATCTCGAGCAAAAGCTTCACATATTGAGCCTTATACAATAATAACATTGCACTGAAATAACGTCTTACTGACTGCCTTGCTGCACCCTTTGTTTATATAACAAAGAATAAAGCACAAGCCTTTAAACAAATCTAATATCTACAAAACCAACCGTCCAACTGATATTGCATTGCACTATTTACCCTCTCCGTCACTCCAGCCAACCAATCGGAGAACGTCTCACTCACTGATGACTCATCAATCACATGATCTGTGTAAATACACCAGCAATTGCTGCATCCTTTAGTAAAACGCTAACTCTACATTAACTATTCAGTTACGTTTAAACTTTTGTCACACAATTAAATGAAGTCTTGACTCGTTGACTTATAAATAAATACTTAATTATTCATGCCACCCACCCATCCACCACCCACCCACCCACCTTCTTGTTTGACTCTAACGCTGCTAAATGCTCCTCCTGATGTGACGCCAGTCAACTCATTCAGTCCCAGTACATCCACCCCCTCTGACTCCAGGTCTAGACCCTCCTCCTCAGCCTCTAGGTAGGCGGGGCATGTCCCCACCCCTCCCTCCATCTCTCCCCCCTCATCACACAAGTACTTAAACTTTATTTCTTTGTCTGCAGCTGTAATAGATTAGATGTTAACTTAAGGATCAAGTGGTAGTGGTTAGTCACTCATAACACAGAGGTAGTAGGTTAGAGAACAACAAACTATTGTCTTGCTGCACCCTTCAACAAGACATCATTTCTCAACGGTTTTATAAACTTTCAACGGTTTTATAAACTTTCAACTTGTTGCACCCTTTAGTAAGATTCTCAATTAAACCCAAACAGTCTAGATTAAAGTATCAGTGAGATATAATTAACATTGTAAAATTGTTGCACCCTTGAGCAAATAAATGAATGACAAACTTTTAGTGACAAGTTGAATGATAGACTTGAACTCAATGGAGAGCAGTTCATCTCCAATAAAAGCGCAAATACAGGCATAGAAGTGAACACAGCGTGATGGGACTGTTGAACTTGTGCCTTTCTACATATCATAGCATTAAAACAGATAAATAAACTTAATATATAATAAAGTAAAATATGGTTAGGACGGTTAAAATTCTACTATTCTACTTGTCATAGCATAAAAATGATAAATTAACGGCAAATTGAAGACAAATTAATAAAATATAGTAAATTATATTTGAAATAATTTATCAATTAATTAATCTCCCCCCCTCTCCCTCACTTACTGTATTAGGCTTAGAGCAGCTACACTTATACGAAGGCCTACTATTTGCTCCCCCCCACCCCCCCTTCCTATTCACTCCCCCCTTAAACACAGATAAATGAACAAATCCTAGCTCCCCCCTCTTGTCATCCACCCCACATCTCACCACCATGGTACCTGACCCCCCTACCCTCTGAATGACTGGCGCCCCTCCCGCCAGCTCTTCCTCCACCCACCCAATCAGAGTCTCCCTTGTCTCACCAGGCATCGGCAATGCCTCGGCAATAGCCGTCGATACATAGAGCGGCACAGCTGTCTCAGTAGCCGAGCTACTCATACATCGTATAGCGGCCCTGACATGAGGACAGCACCCAGGGGCCCCAGGGTCAGACATCGGGGGCAGGGTGATGGTCATGGACTGATTGGGGGGGCGAGAGGGGGACCTTGGACAGTCAGGTACGTAGCATTGCCCCACGAAGGCATAGACGACGGGGTCCACACACTCTGAGATGTTCCCCTCTGAGTCCTGGACGAAGGGAAGCTGGACAAAACCAAAAGTGTCCGGAGCAGAGCGCTGGGGGGAGCGCACAGAGAAGAGGTGGATGAGGGAGGAGTTGATCAGCTGAAAGAAATGCATTTATGGGTAGGATCGGCAGATTTGTCAAAGTTAATATTAGTTTATTGCTGAGAATTAATGAATAAAGTAATAAAAACCTTGACAGCCTTGGGGGTAGCGGCCCTCCCCGCCCCCTCAATGACCACCGTCACAATGTTAGGCTGAGAGGCAGGGATGGGGGAGGAGTCATTGATTTGATCCAATGATTTCTTCTTCTTTACGATCTGCTTGATTGTTTTCTCTCTGAACACGTGACTGCAGACTTTGTTCTTGCACGTCAGCCCCCGGGTCCCATTAGGGGTCCCGCAACTCGGACACTTCCGCACCCCCCTCCTGGTCGCCCGACCGAGGTTATTGAGTAGGGCCATTGGGCGGGATATGAGGGTTGAGCGGGCGTCGAGACGGTAGGGAGAGACGGCGGCCTGGAGGGGGTGAGTCATTGTTGAGCATTAACTAGGTATTCAGTCAATGAAAATGGATATAATAAATCTGTATAAATTACACTGGTCTGCATGATATCAGTTGTTTTAAAACTATTCATATATTTTAAATATACATCATAGCTGATGACTTATGGTATAGTTACATTTTCCCCAGCACTTCAGGTTTTTCCAAATTTCCCAATTACATTTGCGCTTTGTTTTACATTAAGAATTACTGTAATAAGTACAGTCATTTTTTAGAGATCGTTTCAATCAAAAACTGTAATAACTATGACGTAGCTTACTTAATAACTACATATGCTTATTTAAACCTTCATAAGCAATAAAAAAGAGTGCTTATAGAATGTTATATCTCAACAAATAGACCATAGACATTGGCGGATAATTCAGCACCAAAGTGCAGTGAATGCCTAAAAGAAACTTTGTAAAATCGTGTCATCATGTTTATTTTTGTTGCAAATTTGGTGATCCAGATAAGATCTGGGCACTACATTTATTTTGCATATCTTGTCTGAAATATCTGAGGCAGTGGCATCAAGGAGAGAATAAGACAAAATTCGGAGTAATTTCCAGGATTTATGAAGGAGGGGCGGAGGTGTGATTTGTAGAGAGCAAACTGATTATATATCAGATTGTTACTGTAGCTTGACTAATGTAAACGGTTTCAATAATAAAAACAGACTTAAGATTGCCTACTCATATCTGCCTTCAGCTTTAAGCTCTATTCCACATTGTGACGATATTCTGATTCTATTTTTGTCCAACTACAATTGAAGAGTTTTCATTTAACAGCGTATCATCAAAAAATGACAATAACGATTACGAATACAAAGCAACTGACAGCACAACACCTTTTCTTATGTCACAAGAAAATCTAGACCTTGTGAAGACCTTGTGTTAGAGTTGCCAAGAAATCAGCTGAACTTCTCTCGCAACTCTAAGAAATCTGCTGAACTTCTCACTGCGAGATTGAAGAGAGAAATTTTCTTCTAAAAGTTGAAAGCAGGCATTTTCATTGGTCCTCATATTGAAAAGTTTTTGATGGATGAACATTTCGCATTGAATGCGTCTAATGCGGAGCTTTCAGCATAAAATCACTTTAAATCTGTTGGTCAAAATTTTGCAGGAAACCACAAATCTCCAGACGATGGGACTCCTGTTCAGAAATTATTCGAAGCTACGACGCTCATTCCGCACTAGTAAGCGGATGGGCATCAACATTTATTTCTTACATTCCATCTAAACCGCTTTCCCGCAAATTTGAGCGCTTACAGTGAGGAGCGGGGTGAGATATTCCATCAGGGTATTTGTGAATGGAACGCGGGTACCAAGGTCGGTGTAACTCGAGTATGATGGCTGACTACTGTTGGCGCCTTAAGCGTGAAGACTCCAGCGGCAGAACATGAGAGGAAGTCATGAAAGCGACACTTTAAGAATGTCTAACTATTGCGTGACCAGTGATTTGTAAGAGAACGCGTATGACATTTTTTACAACTATATTTATGTTGAAAACATTTTAGGGCCAAGCTTACGCTCTATACTATTTAAGTGAAATATATAAACGGAAATTGTTTAAAAACCTGACGCGCTGTATAAAAGCCAAGTACATATTCCGAATGAGCGTCCCAAACTCTATAAGAATCGCCTATTCGGTTGAAAACAACTGACAAAAAGCTAAAATTTGCAGACCAGCGTTATTAGCGAGTGCAGCGGTCATAGTAGAGATAGCGAGACGCGAGTACTAATGAAACGGGAAGTAGTTTTAATTAGGCAAAAAATTAGGCAAAAAATAAATAAAATATTTGCAAATAATACGAAATGCCGCAGATTTACGGATCCTATTAATGTTATTTATATACTTAAAATCTATTGAATACGAATATGAAGCGATGACTCAAAAAAGATATATCGCGAAGCAAATAATAATACATTGCAAGAAAGTTAAGGTTAAGATTATAGTTAGAGTTAGGGTTAAGATTTGGGTGAGTTGTGATTATAACTCGAGGAATAAGATAAACATTATTTAAGCTTTGTTCCGACAAGTTGTTATTCAATGAACTTTAAATATATAAAAGATTTTGATGGGATTGACAGAAAAGTATTTTCTTCTTTATACATGATAAAATTTATAAATCACATTTAACTAGAATTATAACAGGCCCTCTAGCAGGCCCTCTAACAGGCCCTCTAATAGGCCTACTAATTAACTAATTACAATTTACATCATATTATTTGACGTCTGCTTAACAAAAGTAAATTACATATTATACAGGAGTAACTCCCCGTAGCAAAGCTTTCAACCTTTTAATTAATCTTGCTAAATGAAACATTAATTAGTCGATATACATTAATTAGTGTCCGATTAATGTGGTCTGACTAAAGGGTGCAGCAAGTTGTACGAAATACTTTTCACCTATTGAGTTAAGCGCACTCATGACTTTGAAGAAGAAAACTGAGATGTATTACATGTAAACAATGAAAGCTTTATTTGTTTATGGTAGAGAAAACTGAATGCATCGACAACTAGACTCGTTGTCATTAATTACATCGAAATAAAACAAAACTCATTTAATTGTACGCTTCTAAGTGACCTCGACTCAAATCCCAGACATTAAGGTCTCAAAGTAAAGTCGCTCCACCAAGCAGTCTCAATTAGTATTTTAACTTAACAATATTTACTATAAATATTGCTTTACTTGTCAAGGCTCGTTAGAGAAGTGGTTACAGTACAGGACGCGACAGGTCCAGGTTCGAATCCCGAAAAGCTCACTATTTCTCAAACTTGCTGCACCCTTTAGTAAGGTGCTTAAATTGATAGCTACGTCCGAGACATCGTTAAAATCCGGTAATACATGACGTTAAACTTAACTTAAACTTATAAAATAATCAATGCCTTTCTATCAATCCCAACAAAACAATTAAATTAAACGAGTAAAAGATATCAGTAAATGAGACGCAGATTAATATATCCTACTGGCATATGCAGAAATTAATATTAGTTCACAATGTTTATCTGTCATATAATCAAGTTTCAAAAAAACTAAATATTTATAATTATTTCTTAACTAAAGCATTGTATTCCGATATATGATATGTACGCATACACCGCATATGCACACAGTATATATGCAGTGTATATATCTTATATATCTTATTATATATTATACATCTTTTGTATAATGCAGTGTGTACATAATGCAGATATACAAGCTTACTAAATGTACTTAGTACATACTGTACAAACTCTGTACTATTAACTTTCAGATAATATTTATGCAATATATTCGACATTGCATAAACTTGCGCTGTATTGCAATCAATGTGCTCACAACTCAACTTTCACATCCAAGTGAAACTGATCCCTCACATGTCAATCTTCACGCGTGATTCACAAACCAAATATTAATATAATTAATATTAAAATAAGAAAACTACTTATGAGCGCATAGTTCAACATAGTTCTTGCAGAGAAAGTTCTCAGTTCAATCTAGAACTTTCAAGCTAGAGCCCACTACTACCTAGCTATGCATGGCCTCGTAGTCAGCTGGACTGTATATATGATTCTTTAGACACTTCATCATTCCAAATATGCGAACTCTTTTACAACCTACAGAAGCATACACAGCATGACTAATGCGTCTGATCCAAGAATACATAAGTGTGACTGGTGCGCCTGATCCAAGTATGCATCAGTGTGACTATTGCACCTGACTTACTTGAATAAGTTAAACAGACGCATTCAGCATAACCCTAATGATTGACAACCAAACGATTTATCAACCCACCCACCAAGCTTACACATCGTATTAATTCATATCATTACAATTCATTAAATAATTAATTAAAATAGATCTCACCAAAGACTGGCAGCAATTGTGTATCACAGATCATAAACTGTTTATTACGTGGGTCCTGTTTAAATAAACAAGCAATTCAGTTTATTTATTCTAACCCAAATCTTAACCCTAATCTTAACCTTACCCTTAACTCTAATCAAGTACAAAGAAAAACATTGTTGACCATCAGCAGGAATCAAACCCGCATCCTTTGGTTGCACAGCCCAGAGTGTTAACCACTAGACCAAACGCTCTTCTACTCTAGTTGATGTAAAAGTTTGTTTATAATCAAAACACTTTTAAGCGTTTAAACGTTAATGGCTGCAGCCTAAAGAAGTACTTTGGGCTGCAGCGGCCTCTATACTAATGACTGCAGTCCAAACTTACTTATGGCTGCAGCCCAAACTATAAGTAAATAAATGAGCACTAAAGAAGCCCCATTGATAACACTCACATATAGATTTCTCTCTTTGACTATCTCCCAGACTCTCTTCACTACATCACAACGCTTTAACTAAACAAACATTAGGGTTAGGGTTCATATGATACAAAGCAATCATTTGTTTCAAGTAATTCCCTATTCAGTAGGTTAGAACTAGGGCTAGAAATATGGTTAGATACATATTTAGTTTAGAATTCAGGTCAGAATTAGGGTTATAGCTAAGACTATATAATTAGATTAAAAATTAGGGTTAGAATTAGAGTTAACATCAACAATTAGAGCTGTTACATAAAGATTTGATAGAATCGTTGATGAGACTAAATGATAAAGACGCACCCGAGGCACTCCCATGATGTCAGCCAGTTGTGGAGAGAGATAACAAGGCTCATTGTATCTGTCTAAAACATACAGCAAACCGCTAAATACTCAACCAATCAGAACACATCTTGTATTTGTCTAAAACATATAACAAACCGCTAAATACTCAACCAATCAGAACACATCTTGTATTTGTCTGACACATAAAAACACCCGCTACATACTCAACCAATCAGAAGACATCTACTCTAGAATACAAATAACTGACTAATGCCTCTGATCAACAAGACAAAGTAAACCACTCACTTGTCCGTCCTGAACTTTTTTTCTTCTTACCCCCATTCTCCTCCCCCTGGAAAGTACAAAAAAAAAATTTAATTTTTGTAGGCACACCCCCCCCAACACACTTGTGATCATCATCGATAGACTTGTTATCATCAGTGTTATATATAATTAGCTGATTATACTGTCTATTTGTGCTGATGCGACGTTAATGTCTCACCTCACTGGCATCAGAGTCGGCTTTCTTTCTCTTCTTCTTTGTCTTCACTGGCTAATAGGGGAGGGGGGGGCAAAAATAAAAATATATTTAAAAATGTTCATTTTGAATAATGATAAAGTGATAGAGTTCATATAATGTTCTGTCAGATAAATCAAGTCCATATAAAACACACACCTTATTGTTCTTGTTACTATGTCTTGTTCTCCTAGCCCCGCCCCCTCCCTCTAGCTCCTCCTCCTCCTGTAACTTACGCGCTAGATCTGCGTCGTCTAACTGTTAACAACAAGTCACCATAAATGACGCTTCAATCCTAACCCTAATGATCCTAACCCTAATGATCCTAACCCTAATGATCCTAATCCTAATGATCCTAACCCTAATGATCCAACCCTAACATTCAATCTAAACCCATTCCTAACCCTAATCCTAGAGTTGAAACCTAACCTAAAAGTTTAGTCTCGATGTAACTACAAGTCAATAAATCAATGCTTATCGTGATAACACAAGTTTATAAGAAAAGAAAGACATCATCATAATACCTCTTTATCATCATCATCATTATCATCATCATCATCACTTTTATTTCTACTATTCTTTGGGGCCTATTACAACAAACATGCAATAAACATAAAATAAATAAAACACTTAAAATAAACAAAATAAAAACCAAAGATATGAACAAATTATATAAAAAACAACTCGACAAAATGAAATCAATTCTTTGTCATAATTTCCTTTTATTAAATAAAAGAAACAATTCTTTTATTTAATAAAACCCTAATGACATAAAAATTTGACAGAAAAAGCATGCAAGCTAAAAAAAAGAATAAGATTTGATGCCAGACAATGTTGCCATATATAAACAGTTTTTAGATTTTATTAAAAACACAAGTGGTAACAAACCTTGTTTGGCTTCTTGATGGGGGGCTACAATATACAAAAAAATGCAGATGTTAATTTATTTGTCAAAGATATCAAATGAACTGTTGCTAAATTATATTTTGCCATAGTGTGGCTATGACCCACGCTGGTCTCGCGCAACAATGAATGAATGAATAGAGTGTGCAGCAAGTAAAGATATTGTGAGTTATAGCTCTCTTACCGATATACAATTTCATTTTCTCATGATAACAATGATAATTATGATTAAATGATGATGATAATTAAGATGATGATGATAATAATGATGTCATCAATGACCTCATATTCTAATTCATCCTCTAACCCAGAACTGCCATCATCTGACCCGACCTCTTTCTTTGCGCTCCCATTGGACGATGACTCTGTCTTAGCCGACGCCCCCTTGGTTAGCTTTACAATCAAGTCCAAACAAATCGCATCTATTTCTACTTTTCTACAAATAAACAAATTAATCAACAAATAAAATCTTAAAAATAACCAAGCAATTTTATTTCTTTGTTTTATATTATTTGTTTTATTGCTTGTTTGTTTATTTATTAATGACAAACCTGCTAGTTAGATCTATGCTGTGTTTCTCTTCCAACTGTTTTCTGATTCTTTTTGATGATATAGTAGCAAGATCAGCATCACGCAGTAAATCTTATCAAAAAAACAACAGAAATTATTTATTCTATATATTATATAACGTATCAAATATATTCTCTAGCAGCTAATTTACACATTTATTACAGGTTATAAAAAGCAAAGTTCACTTTAAAATTTAGATTTTAAAGGCTCAAGTCTTGCGATTAGGAAGAACAAATATATAAGGCGCGACTCTGAAAAACAACCAATTTATTCTACGACCAAGTTAGCAAGACTTTGTATATATAAGGACAAATAATAGAAATACATGTAAAAAACAGCGAGGAATCTGAATCTCGCATCAAAATTACAAAATTACAACGAATTCCCTTCCAAAATGGCGTCCGAAGCCATTACTGTATCTCAACTCTAAATATTCACGCGATTTAAATAATATATTAACGAAATAAGTCACTCGGAATTATGGCAATTTAATCGTAAAGTATATAAAATGAATATTTGATATATAAATTTAAAATTAGACAAAAATTAGGTAAAAAATATGACCAGAAATATCCTCAGAAAGCTGCGTGGATGAAATCGCTTCCATGTTTTTTTGTATAAAAACAATAATATTAAAATAATTGCTGCACCTTGAGCAAATTATCAATTACGAATTCTAATCAATTTAGACAATTGCTGACATCAATGCGTTACACTGCAATTGTTATTTAGTTGAATTTTGCAACATTGTACGCTTATATAAGTTGTAATACGTTAAAAAAATAATAAAGGTACGATAATTAAAAAAATAGACAATATTGTATGTGCAATTTTTATTAAATAAGTCAATAATTGTATTATTTTGCTGTATTTGAGTTAAGTTGATAAAAATTCTACTATTTCACATTAACCAGTATAGAGTTTTATAAAAGAATTGACTTTATCCATCAACCAATCAGCGTCTTCATAATAACCCGCCGTGTGTAAATACTGTACAACTATTGACAGCACGATAAGACCCACTATCAGATGATTTCATTTGTTAGTTACTTGTAACAGTACTTTCTATTGGTCTAAATACTGATAACTTCAGTATCGCTAAATAGAATCGCCTTTGTATTTCTCCGTTAGATTCCACTTATACAGAGTTATTGCATGATAATATGGACCAATCAGAGCTAAGTTTTTGTCTAAATGCCAAGTAATTATATAATACATCATTACTATTGGTTGAAATAAAGCGAACTAATCGATTCCACGCGTGATTTATCTCTCAAAACTTTGCTCTGACTCTTTCAACTTAATTAAAAAAAGAAATAAAACTTTTCCCTCGTCCTGTCATGGCGGCGGGTCACGTGACGACTAATTATTTCCCTCCTCTCCGTTCTGCCTGGTCTGCGCGCTTTTGATAGCGCTCATCGTATCAACTGATCGCATTCATTATCATTGATCGCCGTATTAACTAAAGGCGCTGCATAAAGTGCGGCGGCTGATTACTTTATTATATGACGAGGGAAACTTTTTTCGGTTGTTCTTCCGCAGGGGTCCCATCGGAACTCAGTAAAATGTTATATATCGTTGGATTCGTCTCGGCGAGGGCTACAAGAATATCCAAACATTTCTTGTCGCAGATAAAAACTGACCGAGTGATTGACAAAAGAGTGAAAAATATAAGCGTCTTTATCAATTTTAACAAATTCTAAATGTTGCGTTGTTACACCAAATGGATAAATAATATGCAGTTGTTGCGATGTTTATTAAAATAATAACATTTCTGTGCATTTGAATTTTTTTTAATTAAAAAAAAATCAAAATATTTAAAAAATAATATTTTTTTATTGTTTATTTTTTGCACTTTTTGCCGCCAATATTCATTTCAATCATTTCTGTTTTAATCATCCAATCATCCAGTCATCCTGTTTTAAGTAGACAAATAACATTCTGCACAGTTTTAACATTAGAAATATGTATACAAAATTGAAACGTTATTTTTAAATTAAATTATTTTTTAGTATTCATTCAATTTTTTTAATGAAAATTAATTACGTGCGCATATAATTAGATGGAGACTATATTTTCCTTTTTTTAAACTTTCAAATACTTTGTACTTTTTTTGTAATTAATTTTAAAAATTATTTTTGTTGTTCACTATTTTGCTTATAACTCGATCAGTTTTTATTTGCGACAAGAAATGTTTGGATATTCTTGTAACCCTCGCCGAGACGAATCCAACGGTATATAACATTATATTGAATTCTGATGGGACCCCTGCGGAATAACAACCCTTTTTTCATCTCTACATTAAATGTCAATCATAGATCTCGTTTTTTTTACTCATCATATTACTTTCTATCAAACTGATCGTCTGATATGAACGAATCAGTTGTAATCAACGAAGCGAGTGTCCTGACAGACACGGCCGGACCTACGATAGACTCCGCCCCCGTCAGTTTAAGCTCCTCCCCTGCAGTCCCTTCGACCAATCAGAGCTTTGCAAGGCCACTAACGGGACGAGCGAAGACCAATAGCGAGCTAAAGAAAAAACTGCGACTTGTCAGAGAATTGAGAGGGGGAGGGGAAAGGGGCGGAGCTAGGGACGTGGGCGTGGCTAGTTTAGGGGGCGTGGCTAGTGTGCAGTCTCCCGGTGCTGCCAATCTTAATGAGGTTCTTATCATATTAGTGATAATAATGATGTTTAATGATAATAACGATGATGACAGTAGAATTGTCTATCTTCTATGGTAATATAGATTAATGTAATGTAATAAATAATTTATATTGCATTACTTACTTAATTAAAAGGATGGGGGGTAGGGTGATTTTTTAATGAAACTAAATTTTTTATAGCAGAGTACAAAATATGAGATCAATCTTTCAACCCCCCCCACTAAATATATTCAGCCCTTTGATCAGTCTCTCCCTACTGGGCCCCCCTTCACTCATCCCACAGGGGGGGCCCTTGATCCCCCAGCACCCAGGGACGTGGTAGACCTTCCCCCTACCCCCACACCTACAGAGGGGGAGGGGGGCGAGGAGGGGGGTAGGTGGGTGTTGGGTGATTTGTTGTGGGGTAAGGTGACAGGACACCCCT
Source organism: Oconnorella tubifera (assembly GCA_034700105.1). Taxonomy (NCBI): domain Eukaryota; kingdom Metazoa; phylum Annelida; class Clitellata; order Enchytraeida; family Enchytraeidae; genus Oconnorella; species Oconnorella tubifera. The sequence continues at coordinate 13,158 of JAQIXG010003043.1, forward strand.
GGTGGCCCTGTATGGTCGCGATGGACCCCCCTAGAGAGGGGTATGTCAAGATGATGAAGAAAAGTGAGTGGGTCATTAGATCAGCATCATTTATCATCATTTTATCATCATTATTTATCATATAAGTAGAAGTTGATACAAAATGATGATATAAATAAGTTTAGAAATATTGATGATACATTCTGATGATATATTGACACAAGTTGTATCGTCTCTTCCAGTTGGTCGAGTGTATCACGTTCAGTTTTTTGGTGACCAATCAGAGCACGGCTGGGTCAATGAATCATCGACCTTCCCTCTCACCATGACCTCTGACCTCTTGGACCTTGAACTGATGACTTTTGACCTTAGTAGGAGAGATTTGAAGGTGGGGGGATTGGAGGGGGTGGTGGGGGGAGGGGGGAGGAGTTTTGTAGTAAAGAAGAAGAGATTGGCCGCTTGGCTGGTGGCAGTCAAAGCGGCTCTAGCGGCAACTCCGATAAATAGAGAAGAGAGGATTGAGAGACTGAGTTTTGTTTATACACCAAAGAGAGAGAGAGAGACAGAGGAAGAGAGAGAGAGAATGAGAGAGAGAAAGAGAGAAAAAGAGAGAGAGAGAGAGGTGAGGGGGAGGTAGTAAATAAATCAAAGCCCCCCTACCTTCAGGTAGAACCCCCCTCATTTCATCGTAGGTAAAAGTTTTCACGCTGTGTTTTGTGGTCTGAAAAAGAGAGACAGACAGAGAAAAAGATAGACGCACAAACAAACAGGCATACAGACACAGATACAAAGAGAGAAACTATGGATATATTTATATATCGATTGTAATTAATCGTAGATTATAATAAAAGCCCATAGTCATTACAGCTATTTCATTGGACTATGATATCATTTGATTATAATGACGTCATGGCTGATAAACATAAAGGCATTGTACTAAACATAAAAGCATTGAGTGATTTCAACTAATTTTAAGAAATCTGTATGTATGGATTCTGTACATATGTACGCTTAATGGAACTGGACACTAGTCCTCAAAGGATTGGAAGAAGAGTCTAGAGAGCTAGAAAATAAAGAAGAAGGAATAATGCAAACCTCGTCATTTATGTTGTAAAGTTCGATGAGGTAATGATCGTCTTTTCTCAGTATCATAGTTTTGCGATCTACTGGTTGTTTATCAAACTAAGAACAACAGTACAAACAACAATAAAAGCAACAATACAAAAAGCAATACAAGCAACGATACAAGCAACAATGCAAACAACAATACAAGCAACAATACAAACAACAATACAATATCACCTCCAATAAATAGAGTCCAAAATATTATTAAAATTTCATTAATATTTCTTCAATAAAAAATGGAGTTATTAAAGTTTCAAACTTAAAATTCAACGTAATTCCAACACTTTAATTCACCACATTAAATCACATTTCATTTTAAAAACCTTTTTCTACTTTAAAATCAATACTAGTTAAGTTACTTTTAAATATAAACTTTTATTTAATTTATATTTAAAATATACATTGATATTAAGTTCGTATTTAAAATATGCATTTATATTGAATTTATATTTACGAGAACTAAGTAAATTTATATTTAAAGTAGACCAAATAAAAAGATCGTGATTGCTCAAACTATTAACTTTCTGTATATTGTAAATAAATTCTAACTTTTATAGATTCTAACTTTTATATTTCTTCTATAATGTAATAAAAAGATAAAATCTCATCTTTCTAAAACCTTGATGTATTCGTGATGCTGTTGCTCTAAAGTCAGCAGTTTCTTGCTGACGTACGCAGTAATCGTCGTGCCGCAAGGAACGTTATCGATCACTCCTCTGCTGACAGCGGTCACTTTAAGACATTCACCGACATTGCGATACTGCGCGCCAGTGACTGTCACCATGAATTCACCGATCTCGCTACCGAGTTCAGAGAGCACTGCCAGACGGTCCTCAAACTGTACCCGGTGGAAGATCTCTTCATCTTCAAGTCCTGGAGTAAAAACATCGTCAATTCTCATTAGAGGAGTGGTTAGAGCGCCGGATTCGGATGCGATGGGTCCAGGTTTGAATCCCAGATACGTCGCTGTTTCTCTAACTTGCTGCACCCTTTAGTAAGACGCTTAAATTAACAGCTATACATCTTTCATATTTATACTGTAATCCAGATGTTAAACTTAATTTAACCTCTAGTATTAAAGTCACATCAGCACAAATTTTTCATGTTAAATTTATTCAATACTTGAAAAAATATATTTTGAATTTTTTTATATACTCATATACGACGTAACTTAGTATCCTTTATATAACAAAAAATATAAATATTTTCATATATTTCATATAATTTCAAAGTACAGGTTCCAAGTATGGAAACCAACAGAATTTGAAAGCGCATACCGATTGATTCGACGAATTGAATAGCTTCACTTTTAGCCGCAACGTAGGCCCCCTGCATCTGGACTCGCTGATTGGACTTGAGTCCGTCCAATGCGACGCTAGCATGGGACGCGTGATTGGCGTCCAGTTCTGCGCTACGCGTGCTCTCCGCAGAATCAAAACTTACGCGTTCGCTGTGCCTGTGAAAATAAGACAATTTTTGAGTAAAATTTGTAAAAATAGATAACGGACGTTAAGTTTAGCATCAGGTTTATACGAATTATTATTATATAAATTACTTGTGTTAAATCTCTACATGCCATGTTAGATGTAGATAACAGATGCTTAAAGGGTAACTTGTTGCACCCTTTAAGATATATATATATATATATATATACATATATATATATATATACAT
>JAQIXG010003044.1:0-15929 GCA_034700105.1 Oconnorella tubifera
TGGTCAAAACTAACAGCAGAACAATGCATCAGCTCTGTGCTTTGTTCTGCTGTTAGTTTTGACCACTAGTATTGACTGTGTGTCTACGAATAGAAATGATCGCAAGGGGGTTAAGAAGAGGGGTTGTTCCGCCGTTAAACAGGCTTGGGGGAATCAGAGATTTGCCAACCTGGTAGTTCCTGGTTCCATGATTCCTGGTAGGTGATTGATATTAAGTTGAAGAATTGAGATTTATATATTACTAAATACTTATAATCTTGAATTTGCAAAAATTAATTGTTTAAAAAATATTAAATTTGAAAAAAAATTAAGGTTTTATTTTAAATAGACTTTAAAGTTAAATTTAAATAAATTTAAATTTAAGTTAATTTTTTAAAGTTGAATTTTAATCAACGTGATTTGAACACGCAATTGTACAATAAGGCGACCGACTTGCTACCGCTGTGCATCGCTTGCTGTATATAAGGCACGTAGGAGAATAGTAATCTGAATAAATTGCACTGTATTTGATTTTACATGTTATGTAATTGGTTGAACGTATTCAGATGGTTTCTACAGATGAAGTTGTATGAAGTGGTTTTATAATATCATAATTAACTTATAATACTAATCAATAAATAGTAATAACAATAAATTGCTAATACATACTAATTAATTATGTTAATTAGTAACAGTAAATTATGCAGATAACTTTTTTCAGATTTTTAGGCTGATTTATAATTTTTGATATCCTGTGTCAGTCAAATCAACGGAGAAATAAATAATAGAAAAAATGTACAAATCTGACATTGAATGACTTTTCTACATGTTAACTAATAGTTTTAAACTAACAGTATTACACAAATGCAGGATATTTAACTTTCAATATATATTGGATATTAGTGCACAATTTAAAATGGTATAATATTACAAGCAGTTAAAAGTTATCAGATGATGATGATGATTATGATGATGATGATGACCTCCTCATATAAATATTGTAAACACATGATATTATCCTTCTAAACAGTCCTACCATTAGTAATGCATAGCCATTATATCTAAAAGTAAACTTTGTACTGATCTGCTATAATTATATATGCATATAAATCCATTTTCAACTCTGCTCTTTCTCTCTCTCGCTTTCTCTTTCTCTCTCTGTCTGTGTCTGCGTTTGTCTCTCTGTTTGTCGCTCTCCCTCTCTCTGTGGAAAGCATCCTGGTGTGCCGGGGACCACCAGGAGTGGTACTAGATTACCACCCAAGGGCGATGGAGGATTGAATCCTATTCCTAATCTTGCCGAAACCATACTCTAGTTTTTATCAACTGACGGCGTTAAGTTGTTATATATTGTTATATAAATGGAGAAAATAATATTTTTGACATTTAGTTACTGAAAATAAACATTTGTATAAATCATACAGTAGTAAGTCAAGTAGCTATGTAATATATACTGTTATATCAAATTTTGGTCAAAGTCTAATAAACGATAATATTAATGTTTATATTTATTGAAGAAGAACTCTTGGTTTGTTAATATGCTACAATTAAAAAGTGATGTATGATTTGTGTGTTATTTCACCGTCATGGTACCTATAATATGTTTACCTCTAACCCTAATACTAATATGTTTTCATTGAAAGTTTTGTATTTGTTTTAATTAATAGACAAGTAATTTTCTTTTTCATTGGTTACTTTAATTGATATTATTAGGAATTAGGTTACTGTTTTTTTAAATTATTTATCTTTCAATACGTCTACTGTTATTATTTATTTTATATTCATTAATAATGAAACATTCATTATATTGCTTACATTCCGCTAGCTGCTAGTTCATATAACATTATATTAGTTTTCATTTGCTGTTTGCTATTACACACAACCTTACAAGCCTTTTTTATTCCTTGTTAAAAATTGATTATGCAGTGAACTCAAAATATGATATTGCAATACACTCCAATGTTTTAAAACTATAACGTTTAATGTGTATACTGGTGTGTTTTCTTTTCAGCTAAATGCTTAAAATAAAAGTATTTAGTAAAACACTTTCCGCTGCAAAATGCTCAGAGTATTGTAATTTTCTTGTTACCGGCCTATTCGCTGTACTAGTATTGCTGAGCAATTATTTACATTGTCGTCAGGCGTTAGAAAGGAAGCGTTTTTGGTCCTCGTCATTCTTTGTTTATTCTTAGGATTTGTAGTAGCGAACACTCGCCAGGCCGTGACTTTAGCCAATTCTTAAACGTTTTGTCAACATTTGCACAAACCCCAAAAATACAAGTCATATTTGTTAGTAAATTACTAAAAGATTGCAAGAATCTCTTCCTTCCTCTGTAGTATATCAAATTAATTTTGAAATTATAATTTTTTTTATTTATTTATTCTTTATTAACAAGATACAACCAAAGTATACAAACATCAACATAACCATATAGAAATATAAAATTATTATATAACTCTTATAATAAAGCAATGATTGTTCCAGTGAAAGTTCGGCTGACCAAGGGCGTAAACCGCTTATAGGTCACCACCAGTAGGATTAAATAAGCGACTCATTGTACAGTATTTAAAGCATTAGCATGAACGTTAAGCAGACGTTTAAAACATTCAGGCGAGTCAGCATTGACAATATGATGTGGTAATGAATTCCACGACTTTACAACACGGTTACTAAAGAAGTGCTGTCTCAAGTTAAGAGAGCAGCGTTTAACAGCGAGCTTATAATTATGACCACGGGTATTACAGAGCTACTGATATAAAAAAATAATAATAATTTATGTTTGTAAAATAGAAGTCTGGAAATTGGTGTATTGAATATTTCTGATAGTATGTTGGTGTTTTACATGATTCGAAAAGAAATCTATATTGCTAAAATAATAGCAGAATGAACATGTTACGATTCAGTATTATGCAAGGTTTAAGCTGGGTTAGGATCATGGTTAGAGTTAATGTTAGGGGTGACGGTTAGGGTTAGAGCAAGTTGATAACACTGGCCCATAACCAAAACATAACTCTGTAACCTATATTTCTATAAATCATCCTGCAGCTAAATATCTGTTATTCTGAATATACACATTTTTATTTCACTAGTGACTAGTGGGTACTGGGTAGTTAATATAACATGACATGTACTTTAAATTTAATATTGTATGAAAATATGCGATGGATTTAGGAGCGGGGCAGGGGTGATTCACTTTTGATAATTAGAAACACCAGGCAGATTTGTTTTATGAAACACATAAAATAATTGAATAGATCTCCTAAGAATATGGTACCAGTTTCTTGAAATCTATTTTAACACTGTTTAGACAGACTGTATATAATCAAATTGTAATTCTAGAATCTATTACAGGTGTAGAGATTCTTGAGATAACTTAAATCTTATTATGTAACTAAAGTTTATCTTAATTTTTATATGTCTATTGACATTTATTGTTTTCCTACTATTTCATCAAATTAAGGTATCGACAGATCTACTATCAGTATCCCATCTATAGAATTGATACTGTATACAGTATATCAGTTGACTTGATCTATGACAATGATAGTATCTATTTCACACAATAGAGGGTATGACATATTTATCTCTGTTGGTCGGTGATACTCTAGGCATAAAGTGCTATCTTTATCGTTCTCTCTTGTTATTGCTGATGAGCGGATTATATGCAGATAGAAACTGTTTAATTTATGATTAGCTACCTTTTTTAATACCATTGTCAATGTTTAAATAGTGAAGCATATTGTCTGAAGTATATCTGTGATCATAGATGAAGTTATTTTGAATATTAGTTAGTAACAAAATAAATGTGGATCCATATTTATGTTTTTTAACTTAATCCATATTCCTAAATATTTTCTGTTATCAACTATGCATAGCAAGTCTTCGCAATATATTTCATTAATAAATTGACAAGTCGATCATTTAGTAGCTTATATATTGGTAGCAAAAGTCTGGTTACTTATTGCTTTCGGGTCAGTCGGTTATCTGATATATACTGTGATGATGCTATATTTATTATTTATCAAATAGATTAATATTACTTCAATATAGAACTATACTGGAATACATTAGTAGATACTATACAGTGTACACTGTAGGCTATATACTGCATTGTACACTTTTTACAGTCTACACTATGATATTTGCAATTTTGATAATTTATTTGAAATGTGCACAATGTATAATATTGTAGTTTTAGTTACTTTATTGTTAATCAGTGGATTTTCAAACAGCTTGTTATTCATACACTGCTTGGTGATTAATGTAAATCTTTATTTCATCATTTGGATAATTCAACCATGTATAAATTATAACAACATTTTCCGTTAAATTTACAAGAACGTTTTTAAACTTTCTTTTTGATATTTTTGTCCTATTCTTACCTTAATCTTACCCCCAATAATGACCATACTACTTCGATATTTAAATCTTAATATTTCTTGCTACAAATATGAGGTTCAATACAAAAAATTCTAACTTTGAGACACAGAACAGTTCAGTTCGTTCAGTACAAACTGCTTGACATTTCAAACCGAGTGACTAAAACCAGAACTGAATTTAAAAGTCACCCGGTTACTTGTCCCAGCTTGTAGTAAGATAAGATTTGCAAATTGGTTTAGGTAATTGAGTACAAATAAAACTGGCAAAGATTAAATTTTATTTCCTTCTTATTGCCATTGTTTGGTTTCATGGCAAATTCGATACAGATCCGGTGATATATGTATGTACTAGTTTACTTTTAATTGACTCGGATAATCTGAATTCGTGATTAGGCTTACTAATTTCCATGCGGTCGGAATTCATTACTACTGAGATCATAGATCATAAATCAGGTGATATATTAATAATGTAGAATTTTTTTAAAAATTAGTAAAATTATGCTGTGTTAGTATTTTAAAATAATAGTTGTAGTAACAAATTATACGTGTTGAATATTGAATATATTATGACTGAATCGTTGTGTGAATACCCCTGTTTTAAATATTCAAAATCTGTATAAAAACTATGCATCATAGAGATGATTCTATAGCTATGCTTTGTGTCTATGTTTTGTTTTAAAATGTGTTGAATCATTTTGCTTTTTTATTCCGTTTAGTTTTTTATATTTTATTTTGCTTCGTATATAGTCAAATCTTAGAATTTACTATAGTTCAATTTTTCTTCTGCTTGCATTAAGTTTTTTTTTGGTGCAGAATTATCTAGAATAAAATTGAATAGTAACATTGTGCAAGTAATCTTTTTGCTGTTTTTTTTTAATAATAATGGATTGCCGATGTTTCATGAAATATGATTCAGCAGATAGTCTCAAGTTTCTATTTTATAACATGTGTAGAGAAATGGTTTACAGATGTGTACTTTTCTTATCGTTTTATTGCCTGATTAAATTGTTTAAACTTTATTATTGTTACATAAAATATGGGTAATTTTTATTAATCTTTGTTTCAATTGCGTATGGTATGTTTGTTTACATAATGCGTTGTCATTTATTGTGATATGTATATAATAATACTGTCATAAGTGGACTTTTACTGCTGGTTTTGAGGACATTCTTTGGCAATAAAATCATTACACTTTGAAGAGCAATTTAAAACCAAAAATGAAGATCTATATCTAAAGTATCCATTCGTATCGTATCGTATGCTGTACTTCTAACGCACCGTACGTTGTCAGATACCTGACAATTCCGAGGTGCGGTATGGGTACAGTGTATTTACATACTTTGTTTTCAGAAGTCCGTATGATGATGCCATAATATAGAATTTATATTTGCAATCAACAAATAAAATGTACAAATAATATTTAAAACAAACAAAGAATTACATATTGGCGGATTAATCAGTTAATCTATGCTTGCATAGAACCTATATATAGAACCTTGCATAGAATCAACTTGCAAGGACCTATAATTCGTTTCAGGCAGTTCGCAAAATACTTTCAATTACTGTTTTATTACACCTGATATTGCGCTCAGGCTCTAGACATCACGGACTGCAGATAACTGAAATTAAGAGTTAATATTGTTGGTATAATGTTTGTGTGATTTGTTTCTGCGTACAATGGGTTCGATCTATTTATAGCAAGCGAATACAAACATAATTTCTGTCGCTAAACTGTTGTTATGGATGGAAAGATTTTTAAAATAAACTATATTTATAGATAAATATTTTAATTTAAAATAGTTATTATCTAGATTTTTATAAGTATCTGCGGGATATAAATTAGGTATGAGATTGCACTAGTTGGCTTTTTCAGGATTGGAGTTCATTAAAAGGGGATGGGGGTGTAGGTGATAGTTATCGTAACTGTTAATAAAATCATTGGTCTGTTTTTGATTAGAGTTATATAATGTGGTTTGCATTATAATCTAGTGAATATTTAAGGTAACAGAATTCTATTAAAACATTTGAAATTCCTTGTGACTCATTAGCAAAACACAATGGTAAATATAGATCAAAAGTAAAATAATATTTTTCGTGTTAATAAAGAAATGGTGCAAGTGATATTAAAAATGCTAAAATTGTCTATTAAGTTTAAACTTTATAAACCTAAGCGGAATAAATATAAATATATAGTACATAATATAATACATAATATTATAAATGTATACGATATATGCATTTATTGTGATATGCCAATAATTTTGGCAGTTTACATAACATATCATTATATAATGATATTCAGTTAATTCGAGTAGTTGATAAAATTGCAATACAATATATGAATATATATAAACAGTATTGTCCAAATATATAATGACCAAATATATATTGGTCAGTACTGACCTGAGGTCAAGAGTATTTAAACTCATGATTTTGGTCCTTGTAATTAACTGCTCAGCTGAGCATTTTGGTACTTATAATTAACCGCTCAACTGAGCACATGGGTAATAAATCAAGCGAATTCGATGCAATAGAAATTGGCCGCAGGTGCAGTAGTCTATAATTATTATTGTAAAGATGACGAAGGATATACCTCGGAGATTCAGAGACTTTAATTATTTATGTCCTGTTATATAAATTGCACTCTGTATATAAACTGTTATTGACCTGTAGTCAAGATTATAGAATCAGTTGAACTTAAAAGTTTACATAATAGTTATAAGTTTAGAACTTTGCATCTTTGTTTTATTTCAGCTTGATTTTATTGCTATACTCTCATTAATTGAATTTATAGATTTTGGATGTACTATATTGTAATTTATGTCTACATTAGATGTTCAGTATATGATCAGCTATTTGTGGATAGGGTTGGTGGAGTAGATCTAAAAAGCTTTGATGATATTTTTTATACATTTTGTCTTTTTGGTGTTTGAAATCAAATATTTTAAATATAATTTTATATCAATTTGATTGAAATCTGAAAGGACTGAATAATATTAAATATACATATCTATAAACTATGTATTTATTTAGTAAGTTGGAATTCAATAAATATAACTGAAAATAAGTATGCAGACAATTTTATGATATCTTGGTTTATGTAGTATGTAATTTTCTGGTGCCTATTTGCACATAAACTTTTATTACTGTTTACTAAAGTAATGCGTTCATGTGATGTGATGTCATAGCTCTGTATCAATTTATATAATTTATGAATTATTAGTGTCAGCTATATATTGTAAACTTTAAGTTCATGCAAATATATACAATCGTTTTAATGGATAAACGTTTTAAAACGCCCCTGGTTTGTTTATTTGTAATATAAATTTAGGTGCAAGTCATCAATTTTATTATCAATGTCAACTATTATATGACTAATGAGAACTTTGTATATACATCTAATTTTAAATAAATTATATAACATCTTTAGTTGTATAATATGTTTCGCTTGCTCAGATATGTCGAGATAATTTGAAAGTGAATTGATATGAAGCAATTTTGAAATTGTCCCTCATATTGTAACTGTATTAAAGTATTTTATTGTTGTTTGTATATATAATATAATGTCATGCCTTTTAAAAGTGTCTTTAGACTGAAAAAGTATTATCGAATTTACTGTCAATAAGTTTTTTAAACTTAATTTTTAATTTTTTTTCTTAAGTTTCTAATTTAATAATAATAAATTATAAATTTAATTATAAATAAAACGCAAAATTTATAATCACAATTCTACTTCATTAGTGCATCAAATTTTCTTCATATATAGTTTAGAAGGCCTGCTTTATACAAATTTCAAAAACTTAGCAGCATTATTATAAAAGTCAAGAAATTTGAGAGGTTTATCCTTCCAACTGTTTACATTTCTCATGAAATTTCTTTACAAATGAAGTTTATAATATTGTCTACTTTTCGTTGATTTTGGTCTAGTTTCCATGCACCTGTGTTATTCTATGGGCACCCAATATCATTCACTCTTTAGGAATAATTCTATTTGACCAAGAGAATGAATTCTGAGACGGAAAGGAGATGAATCAGTTCCGTCTTGCTATCTTCAGTTTCCAGTCCAGTTTTCTTTTGTTCCTTCTTTGTCCATGGAGTATTGAACGATGGACTGAATAATAAATCTGCTCTGTCTACTGCAAACTGTCAATATCTGAAGTCATTGTTTTAAATACGATTCTAGTTATTTAATAATTTATATTTGGTTAGTTTATTTGTAATAAGCAGATGTTTAAGAGAACATTTATCAACGATATGAGTTTTAATTTAAATGGTAACAAAATTAATGCATTATAGTGTACTTGTCTTTGTCACAAAGTCAATTGTTGTACAGATAAATAAACAGTCTAGCTGATGATTATCTTTCTTTTAGTATCTACTACGAAAGTCGAAAATCGTAGGACCGACTGGGTTGTTTCATTAATGGAAAACCATTGCGTTATGCTGTTACATAGTAACAATACTTCTTTAACTATATTGTCTTTATCTTTATACGTTGTTAGAACACATAAGTAAGTCAAACATTGTCATTCTGTTGTTTGATGTAACCCTCTATTCTGCACACAATTGACATTTTAGCACATTACCTATTTTAATAAATAACCCATTTTACAAATAACCGAAAGTCACATTAAATGAACTATTTATATCATTTACCTATTAGATTAAACTGTTTATATTATATGTAATAAGTGTTGTAATTATATATGCTGTTTGTTTGAATCAGGAGGTGATCTTCGTGTATGCAGCCCGGGTGAACTGACTTGCTGCACAACGCAAATGGAAGAAAAACTTGTTTCTAGAAGTCGTCAAGATTACGATCGTTTCACTGGAGAGAAACTAGAGAATATAAAACAAGCTTTTGTCACGAGGGCTACTTTATTTAGAGGTACGTCATGCTAATTTGTGGCTTATGATTAATAAGAAATTTTAGAGAATTTAGCAGCGAATTGACCAATTTATTGAATTATTAAGTTCTTGCATTTTCTTTTTAATTCGAATTTGAGTAAAGTTTTTTATATTTTAATTTAAATTTTAGTTTATATATTTTTAAAAATTAACATACAAAATCACAGCCTGATACTTATTTTTCTGTACATTCTTAGTTATATTAAATATTCGTTTCAACAAACATTGAAAAACAAATTATCTATTCAATTTATTTACTGAATCATGTAATTTTTGTTATAACTATAGATGTATTTACAAATATTGTTGTAACTTTCATGTAGTAAAGTTTTCGAAGTGCAGTCGATTGTGAAAATGATTGATGATGTTGTAATTTGTGTCAGTTATGATTGAACTATCATCAACAAAGCGTTCATCGCTATCAGTATTCAAATTATGCATCAATTTGGCAGAATTGTTATTATTAGGCCCAATCACAATCTTGTCATAACTTTAAAGCAGCATGATTTGCAAGCCAAGAAAATTTTTAATATTGTAAAAGTACACTCAATATGGTCTACTTTGTTTTTTAGTTTGATTACAAATGATAATAGTAAGTTGCACTTTGTCGAATTATAATCAACTAATTCTGGATTTACAGTATAAAGAGTTGCTAGTTTTTGAAATAATTTTATCTTCGTCTTGTAATAGGTTTATTTATGTAATAGTTATATTTAGAAAATGCTATAGAATTTGTGAAACTCTATTTTTTATTTAAAATATATAAAATTAACTATCAAGCCATTGTAAATTTGTCATAACTAAACGTTTGCTGATCTTATTCTACTCTAAAATTCTCTACTAGATTTTATCCTGCCTTCAATTTAGAAACATAGTGTAAAATCATTCAATAAAGCAATCATAATATATGCAATTGTGCTATTTTCTGTTTTATTGCGCTCCAACAAAGTGGTAATAACATCATTCGAACCTAGACCCTCACTCTCTTCTCTTTACTCCATTCCCCCCTCTCACTATCAGAGCTAATATTTTGTTGTATCAAATGAACGGAAATGATGTTTTATTGCTAATAATTATTATCAACTGGCTGTCAAGTGCGATTGCTCTTTCATTTAGTTGCACTCTGCTGTATTGGTATATAACTTAATGCTACTCTGTTTTTCTGATGCTAGGTATTATGCCAAAGCTGAACATATTAGATATGCTCCGATTTAGTTTTTATAAACAAGGGGATAATGTTTCTTTATATAATAAAGTTTCTTGATTAAAAATCAGATGATGGTTTTTGAATTATTCACAATTCATGGATATTTCTAATCTTTTTTGTTTTGTGAACCTTTAAAATGTATTATATTGTTATGCTGCAGAAATATAAGAGTTTAATGGTATGATAAATTACAAAAAGTAAATATACTTACGTATTTTATTTTATACTGCGAGTTATTTGTTGAACTGATGTAATTGTTCTAGAAAGCAATATCGTTATTATTGGATTGAAATTGGTATTATTTTTTAATAATATAAGGGGGGCGATCGCCCTCTCTTGTCCCCCAAATTACCCTGATACTGATAGATATTGGATTTCAGCTTGGTGTGAATTGAGTATAGTTTTTTGAGCTTGGAGAATATACAGATTAAAGCCTAGGGGCATGCTTTCAAATATTCTAGTTATATAAAATTGGCAGGCTGCTCATACAGCAAAAAATGGTATATTTTATACGAACAAATGACTGTGGTATATTATTTATATATTTATATTATTTTTTCATTTAATTTAAAAGTAATTTCTTTTCGGAAAATATCGGTTGATACTATTTCAGTGATACAATTGTATCAGCTTATTGTATTAGTTCGATACGATTGTTTTAAAAATAATGTGTTAAATGAAAATAATAATTAAAAAGTTTGCATAAATTATATAGAATCAAGTTTCATAAATCCATACACTAAATACTGTTATCAATCCATATTATTTAAATTCAAATAGATCTACATAATTATGGCGTGCTTATTTTTTCGCTTTTTAATATCTTCGCACATATGCTTACCTTCACTTTTGCTTTCATTTATCAATCCTCTTCCTCTATCGCCTTATCAGATGGTCTATTTTTTATTGCACTCCCCCATGCTCTTCGTGCTAGCCATATTTTACAAGCTGCACACGTTGTACTGCCGCGTGTGCCGCTCTATTGAAGCATACATCATCTACTTGTTAGCAATCATTGCCGCCAGATGCCGCCGCCGCCGCGCGAGGCACGGGGGCAGTTTTGAAATGTTCAACTCTTTCCGGTCGTCGATCAGCGTTGATGAGTGAGTTGTTGCGAGACACCTGGTTACGATCAGTAGATGCAAGGCAGTGCAGGGGTAGTGGAAAATATATATGCCGCGTTAAAATTATCCCCCTTAAGATTATATACGTTTGGCTTATTTTGTAAAAGAATTTTCAAATAAATATCTCTGGATTTCAAGTTTAAAGGAAAATTAGTTTAATTATCACGTGTTTATTTTTAGTGTTTTTGCCAGAAAATATTTTACATAAAATTAGTCTTGCATACTCTCAAAAATGAAATAAATTTTGATGTTTTTGAGGTATTTCATAGGTACTTGCTATTAACTCGATCACATTGTTCTTGTTGTCTTAATTATAAGTCCTGGTAAAGGCTTGAGGAACTGTTTTTTCAATATCTTTGAATGAACAAAATCAAAAAGTTATTCATACCTATTGAATAACTTTTAATAGGATTTAAAAACAAAATCAATTAATGTATTTAATTGATGCCATTTGTGATAATAATATTAACAATGATGTAAAATTCATTTATTGGCCTATGTTGGAGTAAATTACATTATTACTAACAATTAGTAATTTGAAGAGTGCTAGTAATTTTTCTCCAATAAAACAATAATTACCTTCTTCTGATCTTTTTCTAAAAATCTTTTAGAAAACGAAAAATACTCATTGATTTCATCAAGTTTTTATACGCTTTCCTGTGTACAGTTTTATTATGTGATAATAAGACATATTCTATTGATTACTGTTGTTTTATCTGATTGTAATTCAAAGAGGGTGGTATATTTAAAGAGCACTGCATTTATCTCTTGAAGTATGATTAGTTTACAGTTTATCTTTCATTACAAACTCATTCCTGATGGAGATAATGTTTCTTTCTGACCAATACCAGCATTCACTGCATTCTGATCTTCGAGTCGTTTATGCAGCGTCTGCGTTCTGATCTCTCGTTTATGCAGCCTCTTTCAACTATTAGAAGAAGCCTTTCTAAGTGTATAATCCTAGAGTTTTAAGATAAATTGAGGTAATACTGAAATATTTCAGTTTTTGAGAAATTATGGACAATAGGGCCATTTAGCTTTAACCAAATTAGAGATATAAAAAGCCATTAACAGCTAAATTATTTCATAATATTATTTTATAAGTTAACTTCTAAAGTTAAGTAATATTACATTTAAAATTAAATAAAATTGAGTAATCCTTTCATATTTTTGTTAATGAAATTATGCTTTTGCTGTTTTTTCTTTCCTTCACTACTTCACTATTATAATATACTATCTCTAAATTCTACGCATGCGCCGGCTTTAAATAACCAATCATATCTAATCTTGTAAAAATATCATCGTATAAATCATCAACCATGATCCTAACCCTTGTTATTTATGTAACACTGATCTGCTTAACGATCTCTTGTCTCCGCACTGTCTGCATTAGATGTCGGCTTGGTTTTATAGGTTTTTATTTATGCAAGACGGTCGTTTAATGCTTTTTTATTTCATTGCATCTGTCAGGAAATGAATGTAACTATCTAACCGACAGAGACTATTGGCGACTTAATGTATTTGGTAGTTTATTCCACATACTATTCTTATCGGATACCATAATTGTTTGAATCGATGTCAGCTTTTTTTGATGCTTTCTTTTAAATAAACATCTTTATTTTGCTTGATAAATTTCATTTTTACAGCTAGTTTAGAAATTATTTTTTAGTAAGATTGTGTTTGATTTATCTGATTTTTTCACTAGTGTATTTTATTTTGAACATTCTATACTAAAATATTGCATTCTATGCAATACTTTATTTTACGTAAAATATTGCATTCTGTGCAGCATTGTTTTCTTTATGCCATAGTATTTGTTGCCTCACGTTTAATAATAATTGTTTATATTTAGCATTTATTTCTTGTGACTTTACTGTGATTTCATTTCACTAAAGGGCGCAGTAAGTTAGCGCAATATTTAGAATTAACTTGGAGCAAACCCGACCCTGTTGCATCCACTTCGCCAATAAGCTTTTACAAATTTAGAGGGGGTACTGTTTTGTTAAAAAGTTACAAAAAATCATCATACCCGTTTCCAAAATTACATATCTTATTTATAGGTATTTGTCTGGAGCTGATCAGTAATTCTAGTCGAGATCTTCACGAGATGTTCACCAAGACTTACGGAATTCTTTATGAACAGAATTCAGCCGTTTTTACCTCACTTTTTCGTGATCTGCATCGATTTTATAAAGGGGCTGATCTGTCACTCCCTGCTGCACTCGACAGATTCTTCCAGGTATATTGTTGTAATGTATTTTTAAATTATTATTTTTAAGTGTAATTAAATGACTTGTAATTGTTGTGAAAATTGTAGTTTCAATTTCTCGTTCAGAATTATCCTTTTAGAATAAGCAGATTCTATCTAATATTTATTTCTAATATTTTATTTCTATCTAATATTTCTATTTATTTATAAATAAACAAATTCTAGTTAAAATTTTATACAATTATTATCATTAATACACATTATTTCATTTTATTATAATTTTACTAAAATTAATAGATTATTTATTTTACTCTTCTAGGCTGATGAACAACATATGATTTTTTTTTAAATCTTTACTTTTTTTGTGACTTAAAGTTTTACTAAAATTAAATGTTTACATTTTACGGACTTTGTGATGTAATTATGATTGATGTCTTTATGATCATATTAATTTTTCCTCTTATATTTCCCAGACCCTACTTCAACGAATGTTCCTACTGCTCAACACGCACTACAGTTTTGACGACACCTACCAGCAATGCGTGGGGCGACACGCGGATGACGTGCAACCTTTCGGTGACGTGCCACAGAAACTTGGGGTCCATCTCAAACGCGCTTTTGTTGCCGCTCGTACATTTCTTCAGGGTCTTGTTGTGGGTTCTCATATCACTACTGTGGTTGCAAAGGTAAGGAAACTTCTATTTTCTATCTTAAAAGTTTAGCGTATGATGTTTAATTTTTATCGTTATTTGTGAAGTAAACCATTAGATTTAATAGTGAAATATCTTGTAGATAGCAAATGATAGCCTCTTGATCGTAACATTAAATTTTTTGTCATATTTATAACATAAAAATTTTTAAATTATTAAATTTTTGCATATTCCTTTTATATGCTTACAATTAATATCATTAATATTCAAAATATACTAAAGATATTTATGAAATATTTTTAAATGAGGATAAATATTTTATAAAATTTTGATTAAAATAAATAAATTACAACATGTACATCTGGATAATATTGCATTTTAGTAGTAATAGTATGAATTCATAACAGTTCTTTGCAATAAACTTGAATTTACCAAATACTTATTCTATCAAATGACAATTTTGCAACAAATCTTCATTTTGCTCCATCGAATGCGATATATTACATCCTAAATATTTGATTCAAATGAGGCTTATCACAGTCCTCCGACTCTTCCTCTTGCTTCTCGTTCTTCTTTCCCCGTCACGCCACATTACTCCTCCAATCAGAGAATTTAATATTTCCCTGTCAATTCTGACCGGAAATGTGATTACTTTCCCCATGACGTATGCATTTTTCTCTCCCTAGAGTCTAGATGATATCTTTCTTTCTGTCGTCTTCGAAACGAATTCTCTCATCGACTTTTTTTCGCTAAATCTCAACGTCAGAAGCTCTGTATTGATATTGACCTCTCTCTCATAATCTTAGAAATTGACAAATCCCAGAAAATTGACAATTTCTAGATGGCAAAATACTAAACTTTGGAATTTTATATCAGTTAATTTGTTCTGTTTCGTTTTTATATCTCTACCTGAAATATCCTATACAATTTTAACAAGCCAGCATTTATAATAACCAGTATCCAGCATTTTATGCACTTCCTTACTAAATCTAACTTCACTAGGTAGTCCTTCCATAAAAATGACATAAAACTTTACATTTCACTCAGGAATAACTAGACAATTGTCTATAGATATATTTTATCTATTTCTCTGTTTTTAGATAGAGCCTAGTGTTGCATGTGGGAAGGCGATCACTAAGATGCTGTATTGTCCATACTGTAGTGGTCTGGTTAATATACCCCCTTGTAGAGGCTACTGTACAAATGTCATGAGTGCCTGTCTATCTTATCAAGCTGAACTAACTGACTCGTGGAGCGCATATATTGGTATGTATATTATGTTTGTTGTGTAATGTCGAATTAGCACAAAAAAAACATTTTGTGAAATGAATTAGCAGAAATCAAGCGATGAAAACACTGGATTTTTTATTAAAAAAGTTTCGTTTAAGTATACACCTATCACAATAATGAAAATTAATGTTGTGAGATAATTGCTATCATTAATAAAATGTTCATATTCTAACGTTCATATT
>JAQIXG010003045.1:0-15925 GCA_034700105.1 Oconnorella tubifera
ATCATATCTTTGCTTTGGATGTGGCGGCTATCATTGTTGTTTATAATGCAATCAATTTGAGATATTAATTAACGGGGGGGAGGGGGGATTTATTTTTCGATCTTTGACGACTCAAAAAAAAAATTTTTTATAAAAGAAACTATTGATTCAAGTTATTATAAAAGAAAATTAATTAAGTTAATTAAATTCCTAAATTTAATAATACAATTAATTTAATGAATGCAATTAATGTAATTAATTAATTACATTACATTAATTCATTACTTTAATTTATAATTAATGAATTAATAATAAATAATTTAATTAATTAGGTAAGTAAGTAAGTAATTGAGTAAGTAAGTAAATAAATAAAGTACGTAAGTAAATTAGCAAGTAAATAAGTAAGCAAGTAAGTAAGTAAGTGTGTAAGCAAGTAAGTAAGTAAATAAAAGTACTTAAGTAAGTAAGCAAATAAAAGTATGTAAGTAAGTAAGTAAGTAAGCAGGTAAGCACGTAAGTAAGTAAGTAAGTTAGTAAGTAAATAAAAGTACGTAAGTAAGCAAGCACGTAAGTAAGCAAGCACGTAAGTAAGTATGTAAGTAAGTAAGTAGGTAAGTAAGTATGTAAGTAAGTAGATAAGTAAGTTAGTAAGTAAATAAAAGTATGTAAGTAAATAAAAGTATGTAAGTAAGTATGTACGTAAGTAAGTAAGTAGGTAAATAAAAGTATGTAAGTATGTAAGTAAGCAAGTAAGTGAGTAAATAAGTAAGTATGTTATTACGTAATTAAGTACTTTAACAATTATTTTAATTAATTAATTAAATTAATAAAAATTTGAGGTCGTTAAACAGATAAGTACTAAAATAACATCAAATTGTACTTTAAAAATTTCTTTACTCATTTAAAATTGCTATTTTTGATCACATTTGATCTAAACTATTTCTAATTTGATTGAAACAATAATAGAAGCAAAAAATACACCCCCCCCCCCTTATGGATCCTCCACTGATTATTTTCTGCACATCAGAACCAACAACGTGAAAATTAAAATCATCTTGACAGATTTTGTAAACAAGTTAAGCCCCGCCTAATTTTGAATGATTGATAGCCTTTTGCCTGGAGCAGTCGTGCCGTGTGTGTTTCTCTGCCTGGAGTCAGACCTAATAAAGTCGTCCAGTCAAGTCAGGACGACTTGCCTGGACGACTTGTTGGCTCGTGTATTCTCACTTAAGAACATAAAAGTTTGTATAAAGTGCGGCTCTGCTCTGATGAAAGTATATAGCATTGCTCTTTTATTGTTGCACAATATAACATTGCAGATCAACTATACAATTATATAACTTCTTTATTATATACAACCAAGGCTGCATATATAGTACTTTTGTACTAAACCGAACTTTCAATCCTGTCATAGCATAGCTTTCACACTGCCGACGTGTTTTATTGCTTTATAACTGTTTCAGTAAAATAAGTCAAACTTTCGTCTAGCTCACAAAATGTAACAATTTAAATCAGTGACTTTTACAGATCCGTGAATCTTATCCATCATATCTTATATATGCGGTATTATAATAAATATCTATTACTTGTCTATGTCAATAGTAGAATAGTCTCTATTATAATTTATTTTACATTAAATGAGAGTAAAAAAGCTATTTTAAATATTTTACAAGCAAAGAATCATTCTCGAAAAACCTTTCTAACTTACATAAATATTATACATAAATTCTTATATGTATAAGAAACGATATAAATCATTTCCTATTCAGTCAGATGCGAGCTATGCGATGCTGAATAGATCTATTGCATTACGCAGATAGATATATATTTGCAGCCTATATTTCTACAGAGGCTAGATTTAGTTAAATGTTGGTATTTAGTCGATTAATGCATATAAATAACTCGTAGATTTAGCCTTCGGGCTAATTGCACGCGGTGGTATAAAAGGCGGCCTTGCAAACTTGGTAATATAAGTTATATACTTGCATATTATATACCTGTGTATACTTAGAATATCTTTGTGATGACTGAATGAAACACAGAGAGAAGGCATTTAGAACCTCGAGCGGGCCGGGGCGGCCATGCGGAACGGTGGAGAAATGGCAAGGATCTGGGGCGGGGTCCATATGGGAGAGCAGTGAATTCAAAAATAATTGAACTTTTGTTGTTTGTCAATAAAATGCTAACGCAAATTTTAAAACTTTCGGTTTTGAGAATTTTTATTATACAACCGTCTTTTTTCAAAAAGTGTCAATTCTTATTTCTAAATACCAGTTCTCATTTAATAAATGTCTGCACCCCCCTCCCCCCTCCTAGCTACTATTATAATAATGAAATAATAAAAGATTTTTGTTCATTCGCAAGTATAATATACTTACAAGTATTATTATATATTATTATATATTATTATATTATACTTACAAGTATATTATATTATTATATTATACTTGCAAGTATATTATATTGCGCAAGTTATTGATTAGCTGATTATATAAAGTATACAGGAGTTACTATATTCAATTGTAATAAATAGATAGCAGCACATGCTTTAAGACGATGCAATACTGATAGACAGTTTTACCTAATATAGATCTGCAGCCCGTGGCCTCTAGGCTATACGTAAAATACACCAGTGGCTTTATATTGATTGAACGGCTTTGAGTCACAAACGAAACAACTATTGAATTGTTGCATTGATCAAATGTGCATCACTGCAGATCACTGTAGGCCTACCCTTAAATATACATTATATATAATATATTATAAAAACGCATTATATTTGTGCACATTTTTATTGCGTAATTTTTATTTGAATTTTACGCATTTTTACCATATACTTTGGCTTGTATATTTAATAGCATAGAATACTTTAACTATTATAAATTGTAAAATAAATTTTAAATTAATAATAATAACCTCCCCTATAAACGTTTTCTAGATAAGCGCTTCTATACTCTTTTTGCTTACCTCAATGAAATAGAATAACAAATCACAATAAGCAGTTTTTGTATACACTGCCTTGTGCTGAGCGCTGTAACAAAGACTGGCTTATTTGAATAACGAGTAATTTACGGGGACTACCTTTCACGCGATGAGGGTGCTTGCTATTATACCTTGCAATAGCTAGATCCTCAACTGGTGAGTAGATCGCTCTAATGTTAGAGAGAAGAAACTGTTAAAGTGTTAAGATTTTACTTCCGTCGATATACATATACGCGTATAGTTTAGATTTCAATTATGTCGTCTTAAGGTAGGAAATTATATGACTTTAATCGTATACTTATATTTTATTGACAGAAACTCGGTAAAAAGTATACCAACATTTTATTAGGGGACAAAATTTAAAAAGAGTAACACATTCAATCAATATACACGAGTACAATATGATCTCTTCTGTTTCTGAAAACTGGCTTTTTACACTTCTCTTATACTTAATTTCGTTCACGAGTAAAGAATAATTAATTTTGAAATAAATTAAAATTTAATATAAAGATTAGACCTCATTTATTGTATCGTATTAAATTTACAACTTTAAAATAATCAATTTATAATCTTCATAACTAACAACATGAAAAATCTTATATAATAATAAAGATAAAAGTATATTTTATACTATTAAATATTATAGCAAAGTATTCTATCGATTTTGATTCGTTAATCTAAACGTCCAGTATTTGCTTCATATTATGAGAGAGTGATCATTTGTGATACAGTAATTATAATAATTTATTTCAGATTTCAGTGTATGAACATAAAGTGTGCAATAAATAAAGCATAGAATGTTTGTGCGCGATGCCAGGGGGGGAATGAGACCAGTACTTGTAGATGTAAATCAAAACCAATCAACTGGTTCCGGATGGACCAGAAAAACAACAACAACAAAAACAGTTGGAGGAGGTCCATCTAATGGTCGACAAGGAGGATTACTGGTTACAAGAAAAGACGCTCACTCAACGAGCTCACTAGGGTTCAACACACCGAGCGTCTTTGACACTCTACCAAGACCTGACATAGGTCAACCAAGACCTGACATGGGTCAACCAAGACCTGACACAGGATCGGGTCAGACTTATGACAGAAGTAGGGTCAGCTCTCGCCTCTCCAACCCAACTCTGTCTCGCTCTGTCTCTCAGTCTAAAAGTCTCAGTCGCAGTAGTTCAGCGCGACGTATAAATGGCACACGACATCGTAGCGATGATGATGACTCTCCTGGTGTAGAGAACGTTTATCGTTATCGTCATCGAAGCACATCAAGCTCTCGTAGGAGACGTCAGCGCCAGCCATCCACTGACAGGGTCCAGGTGTTTGGACGTGGAGGGGGCTCCACTGGGGCCTGGAGGGGCTCACGGGGTGATTACCTGGATGATAACTTCTCAGTGGTCAGTGAACCTGTCCCAGCTCAGAGACGGCCAGCTCCTCGAGGCATCCCAGGTCGCACGTCTGGGATGACTGGGTCCACGATGAATGTCTCCAGTCAGTTTGCACCCAGCATTAACAGAAGCCTAGCAAGGTCAACTGACACTGACCTCTATGCACCTAACTCATTCGGAAGGGCTACACCTACGTCACAGATAAATGGACAACACAGTGGCGCCCAACTCATGATGCATCCGTCATCAAACTACGGAGGAAGGCAATCATCTCTTGCGTCACGTGACGTCATGGGAAGTCGTCAACTGATGACTCCACTGCCTGGAGGAGAGGTGACAGCGGTGGACCCAGAGTTGAAGGAAGCTGAGAAGGAAGGGAATCAGTACTACATCTCTATGAGTCTCAACGCAGCATTGTCCAGACCTGGATTTTCTGGATCCATGAATCACCTTGATCAGACGGACAGCTACACATTGAATGGATCACGTTCCAGACTTGACTTAAGGGATGGAGGAGGATCAAGGATGGGCTACCCTGACGAGGGTAGACATGCTTCCAGACTGGACATCATCGACTATGAGTCTACCATCCCAGACCGTCCTGGTTCAAGGGCGGTCAGTGTCTTACAAGTGACTGGTGAACCTGACAACTTCCTCTATGCTGATCCCAGACCTAACCTGACTGGCTACTACAATGACGTCATCAACACTACAATGGATGAAGGTTATGTAGTCAAGTCTGTGACAGCCACCAAGGCAAGACCTCCCTCACAGATGTCTCACAGACATGAATCCATAGAACGTCTTAGCACAGACGACAAGGTAGAGTTTGACCTTGAGTTATTGAGTCAAGGTCTTCCTGGAGGTCGGAAGATCATACGTGGGGTGAATGGGACGACCCCTGTGAATGGTGTTGGTCTAAGTTCATACAGCCATCAGGAGACTATGGCTCGTCACACACAAAACTTTGGTCCTGGTCCTGAGCCGCGCTTTACTATGAAACTAAACGATACTCTACTGATGGACTACCTACCCAACCAGACCAACGGGGAGGTAGATGTGCTGGAGGAGACCCAGTCTTGGGGAGGGAGTGGCAGGTCTGGACGTGATGGAGAGAGGGAGAGGAGAGAGAGGGAGGCAGCAGAGGAGAAAGAGAGGAGAGAGAGAGAAGAAGCAGAGGAGAGAGAGAGGAGAGAGAGAGAGGAAGAGGCAGAGAGACGACGACTAGCAGACCTGGAGAGAGAACGACTGGAGATGGAGAAAAGAAGAATTGAGAATGAGTTAGAGAAGGAGAGACGGAGACTGGAGAGAGAGCGAGCAGAGATGGAGGAAGAGAGAAAGAGAGCAGAGGAAGAGAGAAGAAAACTAGCAGCAGAGAGACAGAGACAGAAAGAGGCAGAAGAGGCAGACAGAAAGAGACGAGAGATGGAACAAGCAAGGAGACAAAGAGAGGATGAAGAGAGAGAGGCAAAGAGACGCGCGATGGAAAGAGAGAAAGAGAAAGAGAGAAAGAGATTAGAGGACGAGTTGGAGCAAGAGAGGAGAAAGTTAGAGTTAGAGAGAGAAAAAGATAGAGAGAGAAGGAGAATGGAGCAAGAAAGAGAAAAAGAAAGAGAAAGAAAACGTCTGGAAGAGGAGAAAGAGAGAGAACTTAGGAGAAGAGCAGAAGAGAAAGAGAGAGAGAAACAGAGGCAAGCAGAAGACAGAGAGAGAGAAAGAAGAAAACAAGAAGACGAAGCAAGAAGGAGACAAGAAGAGGAAGACAGACAAAGAAGAAAACAAGCAGAGGAACAAGCAGAGAAAGAAAGAAGAAGACAGGAAGAAGAACGAAGAAGACAAGAAGAGAAAGAGAGAAGGAAACAAGAGGAAGAAGAGGCACGACGTAGAAAGGAAGCCGAAAAGAAGGCAGAACAAGAGAGAGAAAGAGAGCGAGAAAGAGAGAAAGAAAGAGAGAGAGAGAAAGAAAGGCAAAGACAAGAGAAAGAAGCAGAAGAAGCTGATAGAAGATTCCGTGAGAATGAACGTCGTAAACTAGAGGAAGAGAAAGAGAAAGAGAGAGCGAGAAAGAAGCAGCAGGCCGAGGACGATGCACGACGGAGGGGTCGCCCTGGGTCGAGGGGGGATGACTTGGATGACTTGGATGGACCAGGGAGGAGGGACCTCGAGGTTAAGCTGCAGCCGATCAGTAGCGCCCCATCAGTGGCCCTAGGGCGCCCTGCAGCGGCTCTAGGACGCCCAGCGTCAGACAAGTATGGAGACGATGAAGATTATGACATGGACGTCACTATCAGAAGATGTAAGTTTGATTTTATTTTGTATCTTTGTGCTTTTTTGGTTTGGTAATAAAGATATGTTTATGACTTATCAATCTTTTTTCAGCTAATTTAGTAATACTAATAATATTCGCTTCACTACATATTCTGTTGACAGTTTTTACTTCATATAAACATTATATTATATAACTATTTATGAACGATTATTTGAAAATATTGTATTAGTATTTAAATGAGACAAGTTTTTAACATTTGAATATTAGTCAAATATTTTGTTAAATTTAATTAAAACTATTAAAACTATTCGCTTGTAGGCCTACGAAAGTGTTATGCGCTGAATATGTCTGCAGCCCACACGTAAAGTTATTTGACACTTAATAGGCCTATATGTAATTAGTAGGCCTACAGGCTAGCAGCCCACTACGTAGGCCTACTACGCTGTAGGCTATTGCAGCTTAAAGCGTAACAGTGTATTGTTAGAGTTTAGAAGACAGACACTGTCTGTTTATTTTGTGTTGCAGAGAAGAATTCTTAGTTTGTATAAAGAAAACAGACAAATGATTGTATTTTTAAATGATTGTGACGCATCGCTGCTTTTTTCTTATACCCCCCCCCCCCCTATTGCCTCCCCACCCACCATTGCCCCCTCACTCTTGGTCATTTTCATGCATTGACTTGTAACGTATACCAAGCATGTCAGCACTGTTATAAGTTATATAATTAATCGAATCAAGTATTGTGTAAGCTTTCAACATTCTTGCAATCTATCTATTGTTGTAATACGAATTTCTTCTTAATATAATAATATATGCCTTATGCTTTATTATATAAGCCTACTTTTATAAGCCTATCACTCAATCATTAAATATATGTATATAATTATAATAAATCAGTTCTCTGCTTGAACTGACTCATTATTAGAAATAAAAGTTTATATTCATCTTCGATTTTATTTTCAATTTTGTCATAAAACAATAAATCTATTGTCATATTTACTTCAACTACTGCTACGCATTTACTTCTAAATGCTATCCATGTATCTTCCATGTAGCTTCATCTTATTGATCTCTTTTTACTAATTCTGCAATGTTATATAGAAGCATGTCAGCTCGAGTGGGAAGGGGGACAGGTGAGTGGGGGTGTTGGACTTGTAAATAGATTCTATAATGAAGTGTTTGTATAAACTTTCAATCCACTGAGATTAGCACTCACTAGTTAGTTAGTTGTGTCGACTTTATTAAAAACTTTATGAAAGATTCCTTCATCGTTTAAAAGGGACTTTTATTTGAAGGAGAAGAACAATAATTGTCACTTTGTGTTGAATTTTATATTAACATTTCTATTTATTTCAGTCGGAAACACAAACGTTTTCTAATTTTAATTGATTTCTATAGTTATTCAACCTCTTTATCGTCTCTTTATTTCAGTGATTTTTTTATGTCATTTACTTGTAGCATTCTAAATGTAATTATTTATATTAGTACAATATTTATACCAAGTTAGTTAGTTCAACAGTAACCGTGTGATATGTTGTCGACAGCTGAGGGGGGCTCCCCCAGTGGCGACGCCCCAGACGAGTCGTGGGTCCGTCAGCGAGCCATGGACTTCTCTAACCGCCTCCCAGCTACCAAGGAGACGTCAGCCTTCGTCCGCCGCCTTATGAAGGGGGCGCCACCCAACAGCGTCAGGCAGAGGGTGGACGTTGAGAGGGAGGAGGAGGAGATACAGGGCCCCCTACCTACCAAGACTGAGGGGCTCCTTAATCTCGATACGGTCTCAGAAAAGGTTCATACATTGCGTCACATCTAACTGATAATAAATCTTATTATCTTGTAAGTAATTAACTAATAACAAGCTATAAACTGTAACTTAACCCTTAACCTTTAGCTATAACTTGTAACTTAATCCTTAACCTTTAGCTGTAACTAGTAACTTAGCCCTTAACCTTTAGCTATAACTAGTAACTTAGCCCTTAACTTTTAGCTATAACTTGTAACTTAACGGGGAACGGACATTTCCCCCCCCCGGACATTCCCCCCCCGGACAATTCCCCCCCGGACATTTCCCCCCCCGCCGGTCTATGAAGCCTTAAATTAGCACTTATATAATAATAATTTTATATTAATATATTTTTTATTGTATAATAATTTTTGGATTAATGTTACAATTAAAAAAAAAATTTTCAACTTAAACAAAATGATATTAAAAAATGATACATTTGCATCAGTTGTTTTATATCATAACTATTTTAATTGACTTTTAACTAGAAAATTAATCTAACTTATTAATTTTTAATTAAAAATAAATTTTTAATAAATTATTACAAAATTTTATAAAGTTATTGTATTTCTCAGTATGTAATTATAACACTTAACCTACTTATCATGTTTTTTTCTTAACGTTTTAAAGTTTTTAAAAAAATTTCCTCAAGTTTTTTTAAAGTTTAAAGACTTTTTATGAATGTCTTTAGAAAGATTAGTATACTCTAATATAACTATGAAAAGATAGTTATTTTGATCTGATTGAAGATTTTGAAAACCTAAACTAATTACTAAATTACTAATTACTAAACTTTTGTATGAGCCTTTACTAAAGCTACTCAGTTGGTCTGCCTGTATTATCTTCTTAAATCATTTATAAAAAAACCAATGTATAAAAAGGGGGCGGGGAAATGTCCCGGGGGGGGGGAAGTGTCCTACACTCAACTTAACCCTTAACATTTAGCTATAACTTGTAACTTAACCCTTAACCTTTAGTTATAACTTGTAACTTAACCCTTAACCTTTAGCTATAACTTGTAACTTAACCCTTAACATAGCAACCTTTAGTTATAACTTTTGTAATTTAATCATTAACCCTGTAGCATTTAGTTATATCCTATATAACGTAAACCTTAACCCAACAATATCCACAAATATCTTAACACTGTTGTGTGCAGGTTAACATGATGTTACTTGACGGTAATGCAGAGTTAACGGTTAAGGTTCGCTGTGAGCGCATCGTACCCATCAGAGGGTCTGCTGACTTGTATAAGAAGAGTTCAGTGATTGTTAGTCGAGTGATTGACGTTGACTTAACGGTCACTCAAGAGAGAAGGGATCTCTATGAACAGGTATATGTGATGTCCCTTCACTCTATTAAGTTAGCATCAGTAATGAACCAACGTTCACTCATCACTTGGTTTCTGTTTACTCAGATCATTACATCGCTATCATTACATCTTGTTGTCATTGAGTTTGTTGTTATATAATTAATCAATGTTGTTTGTTATACAATTGATCGTAGCATTTGTTTGTATGTTAGATACCAGCAAATGTTAAATTTCCACAAATAAATATTAATCAAATTGTAAACATTTAAATAAAGTAGCAACTACTTAAAGCAGCGCATGTTATGAATCTGTGCATGCAATCGAGAATGATGGCTAATGGTCATAAATATAAAAGTAGTTCAACTTGGATGACTTTCTATGAAATCTGTACAAATATGCAAGGCTCTTTAATATATAGGGACCTTGGTATTTATAACATACATTAAATATATACATCTTTATATATACATTAAATATACATCTTTATATATTATATGCCATTTAATGTATATGCTGGGATGTTATTAATGACTGCAAGGTTTAGTATTTAGCTATATATAGCTTTTATGTTTACTTGTAATGCAGCTTACAAGTTGTGTTTAAATTTATGCTAAAACTAATTAATTCTTTTGTTTAAGTACACAATAATAAACGCATACCCTAACCCTTATACTATCAACAGATTAAGTTAACTCTCAGTTTATTAAACGTTGAATGTATTAAATATACTTTGTTCTCTCTGTGATCAGGTGATGCAGAATCGTCGTGAAGAGAATCGTATCAGCAATCAAGACACGTTTGAGTTGTACAAGGCCTTCATGGAGCTAGCAGAGGCGGAGGAAGCACTGGGGGGCGGGGCTCCGCCTGTCGATCAACGAGTCCGTATAGACAAGAAAGTAGATGAAGAACGTTTCTTTGATCTCCAGCGTGAACACAGAGCATATGGGAGACCAGGGGACAAGGACTTTGTGGGGCTGTATGAACCAGGAATAGGTAAGGGGGGGGGGAGGGGGACAGGGCTTAAAAATTAAAGTAGGGAGACCATAGTAGGTTTATTTAGGTTCAATTGAAGATTTAGTTGTAGAATTGAGAGTAAGAATTTTTAGTGTGAAAATATAAATAATTATTGTTGCAAGTGGTTGAGAGATATTTGATGAAAATTGAGTGTTTACTTTCAGTAGACCTTTCTTTAAATAAAAGTCTTAGTGAAATAATAATGTATGGGACAAAATGAATGAAATTATAATTTTTTTGACAGAAGTTTTTTAATTTGTCAGCTGATTAAATTATAAATTATAAATAAAATACATTTGCCAGAAGTTAGTGAGTTTATTTGTTAACTGATTGCCTTTCAGCGAGCGCTGACTTTGACACGGATGATGTTCTTGAAGACAAACAAAGAGAAGCAAGGTTAGCGTCTAGAAGTCAGAGCTATAGGTCAGAGAGGTCACCAGGGGGTGGCTATCCCTCGATGGATAGGTCAACAGGGGGAGGATATGCATCGATGGAGAGGTCAACAGGGGGGGGATATCCATCGATGGAGCGGTCAGTAGGAGGGGGCTACCCCTCATCAGCCTACAGGTCAGGGGGTCAACAGAGCTACCAATCACAGAGTGCCACCAAGTCACCAGGACCAAGCTTCAGCTACCAGTCACCAGGTCTAGGTCCCACTTCGAGCACCTACAGGTCTGAGAGTAGATCTACTACAGGGGGGAGCCGCCTAAGGTCTCCTGCTGGTGGGGGGGTGCGTCATGCACGCACGGTGCATGGTAAGAGGTACGTAAGAAGGGCTGGTACGGCTGCGGACTCTGATGGGTCGTAGTTTATACAGACTCGTTTACTGTTTCGTTGATAGCGAATTAATTAGTTTAATAGAACATTTATTGATGTAATGAGTTGGGTAAGAGTTGGACATTGTCTTTCTAATGATTAGTTTAACCTGAATCTTATCCCTATGTCTGAACTTAACGATCGTGTGGCTTGACAGTAACCTATCAGTTGTTAGCAATGTTCTCTCTTTGTTGAATAAGATGTTTATTTATTTTCTTACTTTTACTCAATTGATATTCAACATTACTAATATTTTAAAGTGTTTTATTTGTAAATTTGCCAGTTATGTTTCTACTTTTTAGAATGAGATGTATTGTTTTTACTAAATGTTACTATAGGATAGCGCTTGTTTGCAAGATTGCTTATGTAATATATTATAATATACGATTTTAATACATGGTATATCTATAGCTAATTATTAATGCTTTTTATTTGTTTATGAATTTTATACATTGTACATACTACAAGTGTTAGATATCACTTAATGCTAACATGGCTCATCGTCTGTAGATTAATTTATCATCGAATATGTGTTCATTTAGACTTTTTGCTTGCTTTGACATTAAAGATGAATTAATTTTATGATATAATTTTTAACTCTAGTAACACTTTGCCTTAACTTAAAGTTGGCTTTCACTGCCTTAACTAGTGGTTTCACATTTCTGTTTAAAATAAATGTAATTATCGAAGAATATCAAATAATCTACTGGTTTATTTGTTGTGGTGTTGTCTGTGGGTGGGGGGAGAGTGGAGAGGAGAGAAAGGAGAGCGGGGTATTTCAGCCCTCGATCTGATTAGGCGAGAAACAGGGCCATTAGTGGCCCGCGGTATAGATGACGCAGTCATGACGTAGACATTAAAAAAGTCGTCACTGGTTTACAGAAAAAGCAATCTGTAACGAACTTCTAATTATAGATGCGACTTAGTGTTTTGATATCTTTGTTAAATCAACAATAAAATTAAATTACAAGAGTTATGACGTATCACTTTGTATTCATGGAGATTTATGACTTAGCGAAATAATTAAGTAACAATATTTAAAATAACCAATTAATAGTTACGTTAACTTTATGTCGTAACGGAATTAAATAATTGTAACCATAAGTCAAAATTCTTTACAGAAAAGTAAGAATCGTCTAATTACATTAAATACATTAGCTTTGAGCCATTATCCTGCCCTAGTTTTATTTCTTTATTTTGTAAAACTGAAAAACTGGTTTTTAACAATAAACGAGTTGTGAATTCATTAAGAAGGTTAATTTTTTTAATTTAGCTCATATTCATACTTCATAGAGACTTAAAGACGATTACATTGTCTTATCAGATAGACAGACACGTACTCAGTAGACATGGGCAACATTCACGTAGCGAATGGGTCCAGTAGGACGCTTAGGATCCTCATTGATCACTATATCGTCTCTGTGCCAGAGATTGAACAGTTCGGAAAGGTTTGACGCCCCCTCTCTCCCCCGGTTATCTAAATGACACGTTTTACGGTTTCATCATATCTATAATAGGTCCTTAAACTGCTGTAGCATAATCAGTATTTTAAATAAAAATAAAAATGATCTTTTCTTGCAAAAGTTCTTCAGCGTTTTATTCAGTGACAGCTTTTTGTCAAAATATTTCCACTGAAGTAAAATTTCAAAATTTAAAATTAAGTAAAATGGACAATAAAAGCGGATTCATACATTTTTTAAGTATGTGTGGGGAACATAAAGTTACCTGATGACCTATATGCACTACAGGTGGGCCGCGAGCCTTACAAACTGACGGCTGCGGACATTAGACCAGGCCTGGAGGCCTCCCTGAACACTGCAGGCTTTGCTAAGGTAGGCCCCAATGAGGCCCTGACCGTCAAACCTGACCTGGCAGAGGAGAACATTTATGTGTCAATCATCACAGAGGAGGAGTCAGCCTTTCCTATAGTCATCTGCTACAACAACAGTCTGCCTACACCTGGTTTGTCTTAATAAATACTTGTCTGTGTCTCTCACTCCCTGTAGGTGTCTCTTTATATGTTTGTCGGTCTTTATCTCTCTCTCTCTCCATATATGTTTGCCTGTTTTTGTCTCTCTCTCCTTGTAATTCTGTCTGGCTTTATGTCTCGCCTTGTATGTTCATCTGTCTCTGTCTCTCTCCTTGTTGATCTGTCTGTCCTTGTATCTCGCCTTTTATGTTCATCTGTCTCTGTCTCTCTCTGCCTGTAGGTCTGTCTGTCATCATAACCTCAGATGGCTCTCTCCAGCTGTCCAGACAGTGTGGCAAGTTCTGGAAGACAAAGACTGGCATCTGTTACGAGCACATCACCACACCAGGCAATACAGACATCACAAAGCACCAAGGTGAAGGTCACAGAGAAGCAGGTCAAGGTCACCATGAACCGAGTGAAGGTCACAAGAAGAGAGCGAGTGATCCGACAGATATGAATAGTAAATATGCTGGGGAGGGGGTGTGTCTTATTTACAGAAACTCATATTAATGGGGCTAGGGGGCGTGTCTATCTATAGAAACTCATTAATCGGGCTAGGGGGTATGTCTTATCTTTAGAAACTCATATTAATAGGGCTAGGGGGTGTGTCTTATATATAGAAACTTATATTAATGGGGCTAAGGGGTATGTCTATCTACAATAGACTCTAATTTTACTAGAATTTAGCAACTACATAAAGTCCTAAAACTTATTAAGATCATTCAACATTGATCTATATTATAAAGCTAGGCATAATTAGATGAGAGATTTTAAATCAAAGATTTAAGAAATAATTAACCGACTGTTTATTATTAAATATCAATAACAGATAATAGCAGCATCTAGTCTGCTGCATCATATAGCATCCAGTCTGCATCATATAGCATCTAGTCTGCTGCATCATATAGCATCTAGTCTGCATCATATTATGAATGAAATGAATTCACTTACTTGCAATAAATATCTTGTTTTCATAAAGTCATGCTTTGTTTTATGCGTTAAATTATAATTTAAAGCAAACGAATCAAAGTTAAATCATTATTAGTCTCATTAACACCCTAACCCTAATCTCAAGGTTAACTTAGCCCAAATCATAACCCCTACATATCGATTAACCATAACTCTAACCTTAACAGTGCCCAATTGTTTAATAAAACCATGGTTCTTCTCAGATTAGAATCCTAACCCTAAATATAACTTACTAACAGATTTTCTCAACCCTAACCTTAAACCCTACGCTATGGTTATCTGATCTTAAACCTTTTAATTAATTCTTGCTCCTTACTCATGTAACCCCCACCCTAACCCTAACCGCCCTTTATGAACATAATGACACAGGGTTAAATGAACCCTAAGCCAGTTCACTCATAACCAGCTTTGTATGACTGAGTCATAATCACTTTCATCAATAAAGGGCTGATCAACACATCTAAAACAAACAAACAAATAAACATGTAAACAACAAATAAACATATAAACAATAAATAAACAAATAAACAAAGAAATATTATAACTACTAAGTATCTAAGAATGTATCATAACATATAGAACTAATGATGACGATGATTAATCCAGACTAATAATGATTAAAAGTATGATTGATTGATGATGATGATGATGATGATGATGATATAATTAACCTCACTCCACATAGCAGCCAAATGTGAAATGCTGCAGGTATGTATAAATAAATGACAGTATGAATAAAAATCACTTCATTTATATGCACACAAGATGTTATTAAATAGACACATTTGTGCTGATGTGACGTTAAGAAACAAACCTAATCATAATATCCCCGCAGTACACGCACTCAGCCGCTACAATATCGTCCAAATCTTCTTTATAATTTGGCTCAACTTTGACTGGGCTCCCTGGGGTCCCCCCGTCCCCCCTGAGGGCCCCCCCGTCCCCCCTGAGTGACCCTGATGATGAGACAGAGACGAGAGCCCCTGTTGACGTCCCCCCCCCGGGTAGAACATTGGAACGTTCTTTAGAGGCAATCTTACGCTGTAAGTCAGTCGCTTTAGAACGGAGCTGAGAGGAGAGGTGGGGGAGAACCTGGGTGGGGGGAGAGATACACAGATAGACAGACAGACAAACAGAGAGAAAGACAGAAATAAGATAGATAAGTAAATAAGATAGATAAGTAAATAGATAAATAAATAGATAAATAGACTGAGTAGAGACAGTCATTAATATTATATAAGATCTTACTTCAGCAGTGAGACAGTCCGAGTGGAACTTGTGTCCGCAAGGAAATAGATAGAACGCTCTGACCATCAGAGGGTAGCCACACGAGGAACACTTGTCTTGTCCATGGACAAACGAATGTCTACAGAGACATGATTATATAAGTGATTAACACTTGTCTTGTACATGGACAAACGAATGTCTACAGTCTACAGAG
>JAQIXG010003046.1:0-15919 GCA_034700105.1 Oconnorella tubifera
CCTATCCCAAGTATATCACAAGATCAAAGAGATCAAGTTGATCATTCCCATGACCAAACACATCAAGTTGTTCAAATTGATCATTCCCATGACCAAACATATCACAGAGATCATATTGATCACAAGCACTTGGCAAGATGGTTTTAAAGATGACCAAATAGATCAAGACGACTAAATTCCATGAATCGAGTCACAACGTCGTAGCATAAAGCTCTTTACACTAGAAAAATATTCCGTTTCTTGACTAAACAAAGCAATCAAGAAAACTAAGATATGTAAAACTTAAATAAATAAAACAAAAATTTGATGCTAAATAATAAAATAAAATATATCAAAAGATATTTAATTAATGAAACTAACAGTGCAGGTAACAAACAAGCGTAGTGCATTACAATTACACAGAATAAAAATCGTGTATTTTTTTAATACAACATATTATACAATTATACAATACATATTATACAATAATAAACTATACAATTTTTACAGTGCAAAAATTGTATAGTTTTTTTCATGAAAGATAAAGCCTATATACAGTATAACCCCGTTATATCGAAGCTCACGGGACCATCAAAATTACTTCGATATATCCGATTTAGTGCTGTCAACAGGTACCCGAGTACCCGCCTGTTGACAAATGCCCGGGTAATAGATTCAGCCGATGGGTACTCGTTAGCGAGCCTAAAGACAGCATTTTGACCGCATCAGCAGTGTAGCGCATAGGATTATGATCATTGTAAAGGGCTGTCCATAAAGTAGTACGCTTGAAATTCGAGTTTTTCAACCCTCCCGCCGCCCCCCCCCTCTGTTGCAACCTGTACGCTCAATTATAGATACTGAGAATATATATAATCTCTACCTCTCAATAGAGAGTGAGAGATTATAATGAGTTGAATTTCAGTCACCGTTGCATTCATCAATGACTTGAAATTTTATCTATTCTAACAGCTGTGTTTACTTAGTCATTTTTTATGTTGACAAATTAATTCCTTTATTTAAAAGTCATACAAAACAAATTAAGAAACTGAGACGCCATTGATCGACCAATCAGAGAGTGCTGGCGATTGGTTTTCCCATTCATATAACCTCATAACTGAAATCTGTGCGGGAATGATTTACACTGTATAATATGTAATTAGAAAGTTTGCAGCACCGACCAATAACGAAACTGTATGCAACTTCGATATATCCGATAGGATTTTGACTGACAGGGACTGATATACAGCTTCGATATAACCGAGATTTCGATATAAGCGAGTTCGATATATCAGGGTTTCTTCTGTATTAAATAACGTTGTATGTTGGCAGGACTGATTAATAAACTTCGATATAAGAGGAATTTCGATATAAGCGAATTCGATGTAATGGGGTTATACTGTAAAATGATGCAAAAATGAACTACTACAAGATTATGATATTTATACATTTTATCGTTAAATCACACTGAAAAACAATTCGTACATCATAAAATAAAAATTCATAATTTGATTAATTCGCAAAATACTAAATGATTAGTTTCGTAAAATGGCTACAAAAGTAACAAAATTGCATAAAAATATTGAAAAAAACAAACAATCAATGATTCTTTAATCTCGTTTTTTCCCATCACCGGTTTTACCATCGTGGAATTTACCATCTTGGGTTTTTCCCCGGGTTTTTTCTGCATCATTTTTTCCATATAGAGAGATCATGTAGAGCTTGGCGGATGATATAATTAAACCAGGAATGTTGGGAGACTGCAAATAGACAAAGAATTACTATTTATTTCATAAACTTTTACGTTTCATATCTATTCATATAAAACATAAGATATATGAATATAATTCTTAGGAATAAATTGATTGACAATCATTACTCTAAGAATGAATCACAGATGCTCCACCCAAATAGCGAAGACAACCCATCAACTCAAATTGTATTTATTATTGTATTATCGCATTAGTATTTGTATTAGTTATTGCATTAATAAATTTTATAAAGGCTTGAAAGTGGTTAGAGCAAAGGACTCAGATCTAGGTTTGATTCCTGTAAATGCTCACTATTTCGCTAATTAACTATAGTAAGACGCTTAATTGACAGCTACATCTGAGACATCATTCCTATAATACGGTAAAATAGATGCAAAACTTGCTGCACCCTTTAGTAAGATGCTTAAATTGACAGCTATGTCTAAGACACTGTTTAATACGGTAATCCAGACGTTAAACTTAACTTGCTGCACCCTTTAGTAAGACTATGAAATAGACAATTATCACTTCAGAAAAATAGTTCATATAATAAGGTAATCCATGATGGTAGACATACGTTAATTCTGATCTTAACCTTAACCCATAGATGAAACTTATTTAGCTATGAACAACTAACGTAGATGTTAGAATCCCCAAGCATCAGTCCGTAGACAAGCCAACAAGACGAACAAGAGATGCCACCTATCAACATAATCATCGGCATACCATCGGCATGCTTGTATCTGTAATTCTGAACCTGGAAAATAATTCCTTTCTTTCTTAACGTACAGATAGTTGTTTAAATATTAATTAAGAGAAATAAAAAAACAATGGTTTAGAACTTTAGATAGCTAAAATATCAGTCAAATAAATAAACAAAATGTCTGTTACCAGCTAAAAATTACATTCTTCAAAAAAGTTTATTTAGTGATGTGAAAAACTATAACGTAATATTTTAACAAGAATCTAAAATTAATTTAAATTACACATTAGTTTATTTTTACGCTTTGTTGTTAACAAGAACAATATATTGACAAGATTTCATTATCTGGGGCACATGCCCTCCCCCCCCCCACCGGATCAAAACAAATGACTAATTAAAAAAAAAATCCTACATTAATTTAACCCAACATATTAACCCAATTATATTAAATCGGAAGTTTAATATAAATTATAAACGACATCTCAAACATATAGGCAATTTTAAACGCCCGCTTAATTTCACATGATTCTAACTCGATATCCGTATGTTCTGAGTCCGGACCTCTACCACTTAGCAAACAACTAATTACTCTACAACGTACCACTTCCAGAGCGGGCAGACAGACAATCGTAGTTGTAATTAGACTGCTACACTTTCCTATAACTTCTGCTCTGTCGCTGTCTTTCTCTACATAACTTAGCAAGTAAGTATACAGTAAGATTTCATATATGAAAGCAATGGCTAGAAATAGAAACGATTTTGTCTGCAGAAAGAAAAAAACAATTTAGTTATTAATACTTATTAACTATTTTTTAATTATCTGTATTGTTTGTTTGCTGATTTAATGTCACATCAGCACAAAAAGATGACTTAGTGACATGAGGTTAATCTAATGCACAGGAAACAAAAGTTATGAATGAAAGTTAACTCTTAACGCAGTACAGTAAATAATTGTCCTTTATTATTAAATACTAAACATTTATTATTATAATATATTAATAAGATGTTTGACTTGTCCACCAGATGTTTTATCAACTATAGCATTGTACTGTGTGTAACTAGTACAATTGCTTACAAGTATACATGCATTAACATCCACACAAGTAAAACATCTTAGTTTCTTATCAATCTTTAGATATAAACTTGTTAAGTTCTGTCAATTGTGTTAATTAAATGAAAAAATTCTATTTAATGTAACCTTAGATTTAATGACCAGAATGTAAAGTGCAACGTAGAGCGATTGCATTACTGAACCGACAGCGTTTAGAAAAACTAGAATAGAATTACTGACTATGAGACCATAGTGAAACATTCCTAAACAACTGCAAAGACAAGGAAATAAAAACATTAAATATTATCAGTTTATTAACAAACGTCAGTTCATTTTATCCAAGTTTTACTAAGTAATTACACCAAAGATATATTAAGGAAATGCACACAAGTGCAGTTAGTAAATCATATATAGCATGCATAATAGTCAAATACAACTGGAGGATCTCACACTTCTTAAAAGTGGGGGCCCTTAAAACTTAAAAATCTAAATTTAACAACCCAAAGGAAAATGGAGTTATTTCGCACATTTCTTACAACTTTAACATAAATATAATAGTTTTTTTTATTTAATATAATTTAATGCAATAAATTACCTGACAGCGCTCATTAGAAATATTGGAAAGGGAACATTCTTTGTTGATTTAGTCTTGTACATATTCTTGCACGGAGATCTGATAAAAGTAAAGAAATGAAAGTTACTGACAATACAAAATTTATTTCGTTTAAATTATATTATACGAAAATCTGAAAATCATTATTTAACATTCAGAGGTAAAATAAATTTATCTTATTTTTATATACAGTGTAGTATTTGAACCTTTCTATAAAATAGTGTAACATATAGTGAAATCATTTCACACACATATTAGTATATGTACATTTTCATATACAGTGTAGTATTCGAACATTATAAATTATTTTACAAAATGACTCAGAAGTTACAAAAATGCAATATGCAATATACACCAATTATGAATCTATTTGTTTTAATTTAAGCAACTTTAAGACAAAAAAATGTTGAAATAACTTACATGCCGGTCATAAACATGCCCAGTGTCACAAGTAATGTCACTGTCTCCATACATTTTAATACCAGCTCCATTAGTAGGCTTCAAAATCTTCTCAATTTTGCAACAATAGTGCAAATAAATAAAAATAAATCAAATAAAAAAAGATTTATAAATCACTTGTTTTTAAAATTCGATTTGTTCCTAGATTTTGGCCTAATGACACAAGAAATTCTATTCCACTGCTAATAAAAGTATATTCTATTTCTGGCCAACGAAGTTACATTAAAAAATATCTGATGATCTTTTTTAAATAATATTATTCTCATTTGAGATACTTTACTTCGAATTATATGTATTATTGAATGTATAGTTATGGTATTGTTGAATGCAAAGCTATAATGATAAGTGCATACCAATTTTTTTACATACTCCAGTTTTCTTTGATTCTATACAGAGCTTATTTAATATAGAAGTTTAATACATAGTCAGATTTGTAAACTATTTGCATAGTGGCCAAGTGGTTACAAAATTTAATATTTTTCTAGGCCTACTAGAATAATTAGTTTCTTTCTTTTAATACTTCATAAGCTTACTATAAGTGTTAGCTTCTGTATAAATCTGTACTGATTATAAACTGAATATAAATTAGCTTAATATCATGTATAAAATGCAAATTAAGCTCATAACAATATTGAAACTGTCTGGCCATTAATTATGTTAGAAACTACAAACATAAATTTTTATGTCAGATTAATTATGTTAAATAGAGAGAGACTTAAATTTTTATGTCAGATAATTATGTCAGATACTACAGACTAAATTTTCAAAGATGATTGCAATTCTCAATCTTTAACATTTTTCTGAGTTTTATATCATAATAAGTGAGTTTTTTGCATCATTCTTTAATTTGACTTGAACATACAATTAGTTATGAGATCACATCGCGGTCACATATTTTTTCAGAGCGGACCTTTTTTTGCTTGTCGAATAGGTTTCACGCTTACATTGCATTTACTTGGATTTCTAAATGGTTTATGAACAGTATCTGTATCTATAGAGATCTACACGCTTTACATTTATTTGTTACAAGCAAATATGTTAATGTTAACTATTTAGGGGCCCCCATCGCCCCCCCCCATGGATCCACCACTGTCGTGATTTGATAGTGGCTATAAATATTAATTTCAGAAATGTAATGTAAGCATTAAGTCTGTACAGGACAATTTTTTTAAACTACGCAGTATCTTCTATGCACTATTATAGTTGTTAATAATTGCCATTTTTGTCTGAATTGTAAATATAATGACAATAGCTTCCTCATTGTAAACTCTGCATGATAACAACTATTACACTATATTAATGCAAGTTGCATGAAAAACTTAATGTTGATGATGTAGCTACATATGCAAGAATCTTGTTAAAGGGTGCAACAAATCAGTAAAATATTGTTGCAATGTTAGAGTGATACTCATATTTGACAACTTCCGATAACGAATGTGACACTCAAATCAAAAATAACGATGAATTCAAAAGGTATATTACTGAAAACGAATCACTAAAGATATAAAATGAAGCTGCTACATTTCCTTAACAAATTAACGAATATAAAAGATTTAAGCATCATCAATTATAAATTCAATTTAGCGAATATTGAAAGTTTCATAATTTGATATCACTACAAAGAAATAATAATATAAGAATATGCAACATCGCTGTAGATAATTATACGGAAATATTACTAATAAATGGAAACCTGAAAAAGAGCATTGATGTAGATCACAGAAGAATAAAACAATAAAAATAAATCGTCTAACACACGCACATTAAAAACCTGTAACATCATGGAATGTTAACATCATCAACAAATTTGTAAAAGTTTGAATGACAGCAAAAAATGAAAAAAGCAATAAATGTTAGTACCAAGCAATATAAAGATCAATATTAAAAATGTTAAGATCACAAGCAAATGAATAAATTAAATAATTTCATACAAAGTTATATCACTTGCAAACGATATACGAGAAGATAGGATACAAGAATAAAGATCATCAAATAATAGTAAAAAATCAATAAAAAGCCAAATCTAAACAACAAAAGAGATTAAAGTAATGAAAGAAATAAATGCTACTGCGAGTAATTCATAATGCTTACATCAATGTATACCTTGCACAATTACAAGAAAAAATCTCATCTTTTCATGATAAAAATTAACTATTAACAATTTCAAAAACTCAATTTATAAGTTCAATGCTCATAAAAAAGAAAAACATCGGATAGACTCAGTTTTCAAGATCCTGATTTCTCAAAATGTTATATTTCATTAAAAGGATATTAGTACATAACGGCAAAAATGAATATGAGCACATTCGATCTTTAATAGCAAAGAAAGCATATATATGATAAATATATATATATAGCTTAAATAGATCTTTAATCCTGAAAGGCAAATTTAATCAAATTAAATTTAAATGTAATAACAAGTTAATAACAACAAATAATTTTGTTGTTATTAACTTGTTAATACATTTAACCAATTATGAGTTAAACAGCACCATTATTCATAAGCCTTTCAAACATCCTAACACATTCAATATAAATTCATAACTAATATATCATTACTAACTTTATTGTACTGATGAGATAGACTTGTTTAAAACCCTTCACAAACAAATAAATGAAAAAATTAACTGAGTAAAACCAAGTAGGCTAATGTAACCAGTGAGCAATGACCAGTATCATTTAAGGACTCATACAATAAAAGGATCAACTAGATTTTCTCTCAACGCAGAATACATCCCAATATGCGTCACAATATTGGGTTGAACCAAATACGCCTTCATGCCACTCCTCTGTAACAACTTATCCAACACCGAATCCTTCCCGTAGTTATTCTCACACGTCTCCCCCGACAAAAACTCCACGACCCTCTCAGCCCCGTTGCGGGGGAACAACATAGCGGGGGTGCAGCAGCTCGGGGCCGGAGTAAAAGTGTAAAAACTCGGGGAGAAAAACCTGCGTAATTCGTTCATATTCACTCGCCCGATGGAAATAAATATAAGCGCGATATAGACGCAGTATGTAAGCCATATAACGTAAACGCTAATGCGCTCATTGAAAGCA
Source organism: Oconnorella tubifera (assembly GCA_034700105.1). NCBI lineage: Eukaryota > Metazoa > Annelida > Clitellata > Enchytraeida > Enchytraeidae > Oconnorella > Oconnorella tubifera. Next base: position 7,614 of record JAQIXG010003046.1, read on the forward strand.
ACGTGATGCACAAGACAAAGCACTGTACCCGCTATTGACACTAGCGCTATGAGATCCGTTATCCTCTCGACACCGAGACTCAGAAACGCTAACAGACGATCAGGATGAAAAAACTTAATGTACGCTATGTTTTGTTCTGATTGACTTACGAAGTCGCCGTGATTCCAGCGATTGACGACATGAGATGACAGCGCGTGAGAGAGAACTTTGAAGAAGTCATCATGAGGTAGAGCGTCATCTTCAAGAAGTAGAACGTGAGTAATATCAGACGCAGCATTAAGGGAACTATTTAGACAATAAACGTAATCCTGTTTTTCCTTCTCCAATGGATGCACTAGTGAAAAGTGAGTCTTGTCAAATCGTTCGTATATCGGAACATACTCAGAAAGACGTTCGGCTTCGGTATAAGTAGCGGGATCTCTGTCGACGTTACATATCGCTAGATCCAAGTTAAAGAGGAAACCGTCACGTTTTGCGCGATCCAGTAACGATAAAACTCTCCACAGTACTTGAGTTAAATACTTCGGTTCATAGCTATCAAGTTGATGTCGGTTTCTTGAAATAGTTATCAGACTGAGAAAGATCCTGATTGAACTATTAGCGTTGTTCATTCGATCTATGATGTTAAAAGACTGACTAGGAGTGATGGTGCTAAAAAACTTCTCCGCTTCACGCAAACGTTGGTCATTCTCGCTAATCATTTGACTCTTTACGACTGTTTCATTTCCTCTGAGAAAATAGACCGAGTGATTCGTGTTGACTAGACAGATTGGGAGAGCAAGAAAGAATGTTACAGCGTAGAGAATTATCATGTGACGCGCAAAGGGGATTCTCCATAGGCGAGGGACAAGAGTGCCAAATATAAAAGTGAAGGAATGCTTGCAGCGAATACAACGCATTCCTGATCTTGCAAAATGAACTGCACGCTCTGTTATAACCGTTTTCTAGTCATTCGTCTATTTAGTCTTTAATATTATTACTCGTCATAGCAGACATATCATGTCTTATTAATTAGCTAATTGAAACATTTTTGTGTACATTTTTATCTTAATAATATTATTACATAATATCTATTATAGTATAATATTATATTATATATTATATAATATAATATTATATATTAATTTATATGCATTCCATTATGACATTAAGTTGCGCTTGTTTTCTGGCCCATATAGACACTTGACCTAATTTATTTTAAAAATAACTAATTTATTTTATAATTCATCTTTCTTCAGCAAAATTCACTCCATAATTAATTACATATAATATATGATGTAATTTTATGCAATAAATGATCAAAATCTATCAAAAAACTGAATCAAGCGATGTATTACAAATAGACCAAGTGTCGATAGAATAAAGTTTCTCTTGAGGTCAAGACGATGGCCGTTGTAGAGAAGAAATCTGAAGATCTGCTGGGAAATAAATGGGACCACTGCCTCGTTGACTCGTCCATTAAATTAGGCAAGATCAATTAGGGCACGGGGGAAATAGATCTATATACAGTATAAATTAAGATGACATTTTAAATCGTCATTTTATGTAATTGACCGTAATTTTGTGTGATTTCGTCATTTCTGTTTATGATATTCGTGTATACTGGGTTTATTTAATGCATAAAAAGCGGATTTTTATTTGTTTTTTATTTGTTAAGTAGAGATATCAGACCATTTCATACGTCTTGAGACGAGGAGAAATTAGTTTAATCAAATTCTCACTCGTATAAAAGTGTTAAACTTTTATCATGGTTATTTCGTAATTGTTTAGTATAACTCTTATTTATTGTAATATTATTATTACTTGATATTATTTATTTCAGCTACCGGTCTTGGCGTTGGTGCTTTGTTTTCGTTACTTTTATTCAAACGTAAGTGAATAAATTATATTACAATAATTATATTACAATAATTGCATTTTAGTTATTAATGAATGAAGTTGATAAAACATTAAGCGTAATCTTAATTCTAATATTTTACTATCAAACTGCTTTGAATTTCAGTTATTAATTATTATTTGAGTTAATTTTACAGATCTCAATTTATGATTTGTCGATAACATTTTATTTGGTACTGCATACAGGACGATCTTGGCCGATTGTTTTTGGTTTCGGAGTAGGCCTTGGTAAAGCGTACGCTGATTGCGAGCATGATTTCAAAAATCCGCAAAGTTTCTACGGAAAATTACGAAAGGTCAGCAAATCTTACTTCTTTAAATTATTTTCTTGAGAATAAAAATAAGTTCAAGTTTTATACCAAAATATTATAATTGTATATTTGAATATGCTTTGTTCATGTTTGTGATATTAAGATATTTACTATGACATTTTATTGTGACAATTTCTGTTGTTGTTCACAGTAGAATGTTTTTTATATTGCAGGTTGATCCAAACGCGAAGCATTCAACGTAATTGGTATAATCTATTGAATGAATCAAGAACCTAACTCAAGAACAGAAAAAATGTAGTTAAATGATGCTAATAATTTATATTACTAATGCATATATAGTTATAGGTTACTTATAGTATTTATCTGTATGTTGTAAGCAACTGACTAGTATTTGAAATAATAAATTAATATTGATTAATAATGAGAATATTTCTGAAAATTGGTATTATTTCTTCTATGTAAGTTCAGAATTGCAGTTTAAGTTTGTTACATTGTCAATTACATTTGATCATATTGACTTTTGTAGAATTATATTTTAACCTGTCTCATTTTAGTGTCTGTAGTTACTAGTTATTGTATCGAAATTGGCTTAATAGTTTTTTTGTGAAATATTATGAATACAATTTAATTACACAATTGGTTAATTAAGGTAATTTAATGAAGCTTGAGTACTAATTTAATGCTTTGGCTCTACAATGTATATGCAAATAAAGTTTTATAAGGATCTGATCTGAATTCTGAATGACACACTCGCATTATAACATTCACATAATATCAACAATTCATATAATATCACAATGTCATAATATTCACATAATATCAACAATTCTACAGCTGTATTTATACCATCGAACATATTTTAAAAGTAGTATCAAATTAATCAGAAATCTATTATAACGGCTTTATAATTTCTTCGCACAAAAAACTATTATTTTCCAACTTAGAGTTATGACGAAGAAAAGTGTTTCATAAGCTTAGACTTAACCGTAATCCTAACCGCAGTGCTTAACATTGCAAATCTATTAATAAACATTATCTCGCGATATCATTGGTCGACAGTTTGTATTTTAAAACGTCCCTGAAGAAATCACATGCACTGTTTTATTTTTATTTGTAAACAAAGGTTTTGTTTACAAAAACTAGGACCTGGAGGGAATCCTAATTAGGTAAAAATGATGTCATCTTATTCTATTAAATTATTGTATTATTCTACTTATCAATTTACTATTATTGTTCAAAAAGTAGTTTTTGACGCGAAATCTGCAAATTTAAGATTTTAAATGTTAGATCACTTTTTTGTTTTCAAATCTTTTCGTTACAAGAATTTCACTATTTGTGTTTTGTGATTATGAAACTTAGCCATAACTGCAATTATTAACATTGCTAGTTTATTACTGAAGTTGCCCAATTGATTGCCTAATCTATAAGATATCAAGTCTATTAAGCCTATTTGTTTGTTTTTAGTTTTAAGCATCAAAGAGACGATCATGAATCTCTTTCTGTCTTTTCTCTTTCTCTCCTTTTCTTCCCTCATTTCACTAGCTGCATCAGCCCCGATGTGTGATATTTCAAATAAGAACGCCAGATTTGACTGCTACCCCGGACCCAACCCCACTCAGTCATCCTGCGAGCAGAGGGGCTGCTGCTGGAGTACAACAGGAAGTAGAAATCGCGAGGGAATACATTCACAAGTGGACGTGCCGTCATGTTTTTTCCCTAAGAATTACAATGGTTATAATATCACTAATTTGCAGGTTTGCAGTTTGGCATCTTGTTTATTTCATTTATTATAGGAAGTATGATTATGGTGTTTTTTGGCTGAGGAGTCAAATTTTTAGATAAAATATTGATTTATTCACAAATTATGCTGAAGTTTGTAACAATTTGTATGATTAATTCTAGAGATTGTGTTTGGTAACTTATCTGTACTGGTTTTAAATGATCTTATTTTTTACTGTTATTTTTATTCGGGGTCATTTTGTCTGGTTAATCTATTTGGTTTTTTTTGTCTGGGTACCATTTTCTACAATATGTTGATGTCGTGTTTTAATGTTAGGAAACTGATTATGGCTACGACGCGACGCTAGAAAGATCGACGTCGTCCGGGTGGCCTAACGACATCAAAAAATTATCTCTTAAAGTTTGGTTCGAGGAATCTTATAGGCTTCATTTTAAGGTAATTTTTGAATGAAAATTTGGATTTTTTTATTTCCAATTTTTTTGTGAACAGTTAAGTAAATGACAGTTGTACTGAATTAAGTGGCATGCCAAAGGGTGCAGCAAATCTTGGTATAAAAATATAAAATATCATTGGTGAAGTTGAAGTGCTGATTGTGGCAAAAATGTAAATTTTGTATTGAATTATGTATCTTGCTAAAGGGTGCAGAAAATTGTATGAAGTATTGCGAATAGTGAATTTAATAGAGAAATTAATGCAGATTTTATATAGAAATACTTTTAGTAGTTATAGTGATCTAGTCACTCTACTTATGGCTAGTAATGATGACAATGCTTCAATCTTACTTCAATCTTATATTTACAGTTTAAATAACTTGAAGTTAGACTTAAGTTGGACTTTGAACTTGAATTATTTCATTGTTTTAGATCTATGACCCAATGACAAGCAGATATGAAGTGCCTATTATGACGCCTCCTCCCCCCGGTCATAAGTCAGTCACTTCTGATTTTAGAGTCGAGTTTATGAAAGTACCTTTTGGTCTAATTGTCTACAGAAAGTCTACAAATGCTACACTGTGAGAGATCAAATTATAGCTGATTATTTATATCTCTGAGTGTTTAAATATCTGTTTATCTGTCTGTGTTTTTTCTTGTACTCTTGCTATTGCTACGAAGTAAAATTTAACTTTACTTGGTTTCTGCATGTCTAGTTCACATCGTATTTATAAATAGTATTCTTGTGCCATTAAGCTCAAATCTCTTCATATATATATATAAATCATATGCTACATAACATAAATTTTCATATAATATATATTACATAACTCATATTTTTCATAATGTAAATCTTCATATGCTTTGTGTTAGATATAAGATTACATTTAATGTCTGGAAGCTATCAATTTAAGCAACCTACTGAAGGGTGCAACAAGTAAGAGGAAGTAATGAGCTCTCTGTGATTCGAACGTGGACCTATCAAATTCGAATCCTGCACTCTAACCATTTCTCTAACGAGCCTTGATAGGTTGATGTAAATCTATCTTGTAGTAATTATAAATGAAATGTTATTGTGTCTAGATTTGATACGACCGTAGCTCCTCTGATATTTGCCGATCAGTTTCTTCAGCTGTCTACACGCCTCAGTACGTCGTATTTATACGGTCTTGGGGAGCACAGAGCGCGCTTGTTGCATAACGCTACAACGTGGCAGCGTTTGGCTTTCTGGGCCAAGGATCAGGCACCCATTGTACGTTATTGTTTGATTGATTATTGATTGATTGATTGATTATTGATTGATTATTGATTGATTGATTGATTGATTATTGATTGATTGATTGATTGATTTTTTGATTAATTTATTCATTTATTAACTGATTGATTTTGTTGTTTATTTCCAGTCTGGATCTAATCTGTATGGATCTCATCCTATGTATCTTAACATGGAGAGCGACGCTAAAATGCATGGCGCGTTTCTACTCAATAGTAACGCTATGGGTACGCTATGTAACTCATTACGATGTCATTTAATTCATTTCATAAATGTGGGCGTAAATTCAAATTGCGTTAAATGTAAAATAAATAAGATGAAACAAATAATCATGTAGAAATTAATTTATAAGATGAAATAATTATTAATTATGTGTATGATCATGAATTATCGTGAATCATGATTAATTATCATCATGATCATTTTGTCAATGATTCATAGCTCGTATGTAATATAACGATCGGTATTAGTCACGATCAATGTGATTATCGATCATATTATGTACTTAGTTAATCATCATCATAATTGATGACATCATCTTTAGCATTTACATTTAAAAGTTTATAGTTGAAATTTATAAAATTACTGCTAATTTTCAATTATAATCACTAAACAATTGCATGATATATAATAATTATAAATAATTAAATAATGGCAAAGAATTTTATTATCAAAATGTAGCGATGCAATTTGACATAAAAGCAATGTTAAAGTTAATAAATTTAATTAAATATAAAAATTGAATAAGAATGATATTTTTCTGTCATTAGACATAGACATCCAGCCTCTGCCTGCTCTAACTTTCCGTCCAATCGGAGGCGTCCTAGACTTCTATGTCTTTAGTGGGCCTACTGCTAGTGAGGCAGTGGAGGAATACGTTGACGTGATTGGTCGGCCACAGCTGCCTCCCTATTGGTCGCTGGGTTTTCATCTTTGTCGCTATGACTACAATAGCGTAGAGAGGTTAAAGTTCATCATAGAGAGAAATCGTAAAATTGGAATTCCTTATGTGAGTCGCGATGTCATTTGATTTAATTTAATTTATTTGATTAAATTAATTTTATTAGTTTGTTGCTTAACGTTACATTAGTACGGAGATGAACTGAAACCAAGTGATGAGTGAACTCTTGGATCTTAACACAGCGCAGTAAATCATTTTTCTTTAGGAACGATGGGGGGGTGGGGGTAGGGTAAGTGTGTATCTTTTTCAAGGAGAATTGCAGTAAGTAAAAATTCAATTCATTTGTTAGTTAATCATTTAACCGTTAAGCAATTAGTTTCGTAGAAATTACGATCTCATGCAATATTAATTTATAAACTTTATTAATTAATTTTTTAGTGCTGATGTGACGTTAAGCAATAAGTGCTTAATGAAAGTTTTTGTTGATTTTTTAATGCTGAATTCCTGTTGGCTGTGATGTTTTACAGGACGTCCAATGGAATGACATAGATTATATGAGTCTGCATCTTGACTGGACGTATGATAATAAGACTTATGATGGGCTACCTGATGTTATACAGAACATACATGACTATGGTCAGAGATATATAGTCATTGTAGTAAGTAAAACATACGAGTACGGTAGAGATAAATAGTCATTGTTGTAATTATAACATACATGACTTTTAGTTTAATATTAATATTTCAAAATTGAGTTATTATCTAACATTAAACTGTCTTTCTGTGCTGATCGGACTTTATGAATTAAACATTGCTTATTTCTTTTGTAATATTATTTATTTGCTTTGTATTGCTTGCTTATTTATTGCTTATAGGATCCTGGTATAAGCACAGATCATGTAGGTAGTTATAAGCCATATGATGCTGGTCTCGCTATGAATGTCTTTGTGCTTAATGCTAGCGGTGATCCTATTATAGGAAGAGTAAGTCATTTTATAACATTTTATTTATTATACGTGTAATATTCACATTTTGCTTTAAAAATTATTAATTAATAAGAAAATACTGTAGTTGAATGGTGAATTTTTAGATGATCGTAATGAAAATTGTTTTTATGTTGTATAGGTTGATAAGTAACTTTTTTAAAAGACTGTTTACATTTTTTAGAAAATAAGATTATTTTTATAGTGTTTAATAATTTGATGCGACATTACACCATGAGTTGAGAAAATTTTGCGGTAGATGATATTTTGTACCACAACAAAACGGCCTCAAAAACAATAACTCGACAAAAATGTTTCATCAATTTATTTAATGACTCTATTTAACCCTCAACTTTACCGTCATTTTAGCACTAATACTAACTTCATTCCTAACCCTAATTTGAATCATAACCCCAACCCTAACAGTAAGAATTAACAGTCGGGGCTGTTTTGACGGGGCACAAAGTAGTTTTGTTTAAAAATAAAATAGTATTTGTTGTTTGTTATAGGTTTGGCCTGGAAATACGGTTTTCCCAGATTTCACAAACCCTAATACATCAGACTGGTGGTACAACATGGCCAAGGGATTCCATGATTCCATTCCGTTTGATGGACTCTGGACTGTTAGTCATTATTCAATTATAATCATCATTATCTTCATTTCATTATTTTAGTTTAAATTATAAATCTTTATTTCGTTATCTTTATTTCATTTCATTATGTAATATTGGAAAATATTGATGACATTCGTTAAAAAAATGAAATTTTTCTCATGTTGTTCATTATTGGGGGGGGGGGGGGGGGGGGGG
>JAQIXG010003047.1:0-15918 GCA_034700105.1 Oconnorella tubifera
ATACATACATACATACGTACATACATACGTACATACAAACATACAAACAAACAAACACATGAAGCTAATAAAAGTGTTGTAAAAATATTACATAACTAATAAAAATATTATTTAAACATTAGATAACATGGTACCTGTCCAGGCCGTAGTGCCTCGACAAATTCTCGGTAGTCGATCTCACTCGATCGATTTCGATCAAATATATCAAAGACGGCATTCAGTTCAGTGCGATTTGTAGGAAACTCTGTTATAATGTTAATATAAAATTTATATAGAATAGAGAATAAACGTTTTAATCAGATGGTAACTAAAATTACACACACTTTGAACACGATACAATAAACATTGAATGCTTTTACAATAATATTGCTAATTAGCATTATGAAGTAATATTAACATAAACAACAATCAAAAAAATTCTTAGATAACAATAAATTTCAAAATATAATTTGAATTCATTTCCTTGATGCTCCTTATACCGCAAATATTTCAGAAAATATTTGATTAAGATCAACAAAACAATTCTACATCAGCAATTCTACACAAATAACTTTAAGATATTTTTGAAGGCTATTATATCACAATTAATCAATTAAAGACATTAGAAAACTGACAGCATTTCATTATATTAATAAAAAATTTAAATGAGTAGTGAGTGGATCAACGTCATTCAAAAAAGAAAATATAATTACTAACTTGACACGAGCATGCCATTCACAAACTGACTCCTAGTCAAAGTTCCCTCTCCATTCTTATCTTGTCTACGGAAGAAATCAGTGATACGAAACTTATTAGCTCGAATCCAAGTTATGTATCTCTCACGCCACTCGTCAAAGTCAAAATTCTTGAAACTCTCCAACTAAGACAACATTTGATGACGCGTAATATTATTTTAAAATAATCTAAAACAGTATTTAGATTATCATGCAAAATTCAAGACTACGATGATACAATGCTGATTTAGGCACCCAGATAAAGTCTATTCTTAGACACTGAAAGTCAACAAAGTCAACTCAAAAAAGAGTAATGTTAACAAAACCTACCTCTAAAAAAATGCAATGTTATACAAACCTAAGTCTAAAAGATAGTAATGTTATAAAACCCTACCTCTAAAAAAAGTAATATTACAAAAACCTACCTAAAAAAAGTAACATTGTAAAAATCTACCTCTAAATAAGAGTAATCGTATAATAACCCACCTCTAATAAATGGTCCAATGTGTCCTGCAGATGTTTCTTACGATCCACCGACATGCGCCACACTGCACGCCACTTGTTCTGCAAAGCAATCACGCGGGGACTTTGTGCGTCAGGCAATTCATTAAGTTTCCATGAGCTAGCCGCGTGAGCGCGTGAGCCGCCTTGCGATGGAGCTTTTGTCAAACGTTCGACATCACGACTTTTCATCGATAGATCCTCGTGAAACTCCTAGATAAAACAAAATCACAAATACTGAAATCTCAGTCTAGATACGATATATTTTGATATATAATTAATTATATAGTATAAAATTTTCTTTTTCCAGCACTCGAGTTGTATTGTTTAATTAAATTGATGAGACACAGTTCTTGTCTTGATAAAAAATTTCTTTAAAATTTAATTATGCTATGAAGCCAGATAAAAAAACTGAAAAAAACAGAGGCCTCAAGAAAACTAGCTCCCAAAGATTTGCAATAAGTTAAAAACTATCACGATCTATATAACAGAAATGAACAAATTCAATGTACACATAAATGCTGATGCTTTAAAAATTTGCAGCATGAACTTACAAGATGTTCTCTGAGCAGCACATCGACAACGGTCAAGTCTTCAGGAGTGGTATCCTTCTCTTTAGCTGCCAGCAAGGCGTGTGCTTCATTGAGCCAAGCAGCCAAGTCCTCAACCAATGCAGCATTACCTCGAATGTTACGCAGAGCATCTTGTAATCTTTGAGCACGCTGATTAGCTCTAAATATGGCATAAAATATTCAACAATGTAACTAGTTGCAGCAGGGTTTAACTGGACTTGACCAGTCATAGCCGGATTTAACTGGATTTGACCGGTTGCAGTCCGATTTAACTGGATTTGACCAGTCACAGCCGGATCTAACTGGATTTAACCAATTGCAACTGGATTTAACTGGATTTGACCAGTTTCAGCCGGATTTAACTTGATTTTACCAGCCTTAGCCACATTTAACTAAATTTGACCAGTCAAATGAGACTTTTCGCAGCGTATCTCTAAGCATAAACATATGAAAATACTGCAACTGCAAGAATTTAAAATAACTAAACATCAAATTATTTTCAAATGTTCAACCTGTGAGTGCACTGTTCCCATCGTGTTTGTGTGATAGTCAGATAGTATTTAACAAAGCGAATTGCATTGGGATGACAAGCCTCTAAGATCTCTCTCGCCATTGCACTAATCTTTTCTACATTCGGATGTTGAGACATCAAATCCTCCATAAATTTCTACGCAATTAAAAAACCAATAAATAATATCAGGCATTCATTTTTTGTTATAAATTTTGTTCAACTCTATACAATTATTAAATAATTATGCATACGTACATTATATGCTTATTGTTATATTTAAATGTATATTAATCAAAGTTGTGGCAAAACCATAAATTAAAATGTTAAAGTTCAATATTGAGCTTGCTCTTCTTAGAAAGAGTGCTTGTCAGTGTAAATTATAAATTTAAATGTAAATATTTTTTTAAAGAAGCATATTAAATCAATGATATCGTAATCAAATGAACAATTTTGTATTTAGAATTTCTAATTTCATTTCGGGACAATAGGTTTCTACATACTCCTAGAATTCACACAATAAAAATTAATTCTCTTTTTATTTGAAAGCAATTTAAAAGAAATAAAATCAAGGTAGCTATTTAGAAAAACACAACAATCTAACTCAAATGTTTAAACACAAAATAGTTTTCGCAACACACCTCATGATTCTCAATAAGTTGTACAATATTTCCCTCATCCTCGGGAATAGATCTGAACTTAAGCTCCGCCTCTGCCAGGGGAAGCCACTCCCTCACTACTTGAACAACTTCACTGAATTCTTCCGCCTATAGCGTGAAGACAAATATTTTAACTACAATTTGAAAACAGTGTAAATAACTAAAAATCATCTATTTTTGATGAATAAACAATAAAGTTTAATTCAAGTAAAATTCTAACTATACATTGTCATCAATTCTTGCATTTTTATGTATGATTGTATAATTACACAAAACTCCTCAAAACATAACAAGCCTATAATCATAAATTCACATTGTTAACATTTAAAAATATCTTTCAAACATATACTTGCTGTGAATTATATCCTAAACTTAATATAGCTCTTAAATCACTAAATAAATGAACCTCAAAATAATAATTACACAATTAATTAAGTTTATCATATGGAAATATTAAATGTCATCCTATTGACATAAAAATAACTGTTAACAATTATAAATATTCTATACTACACAAAATTATTTTATAATTCAAAAAAGGGCAAACATAATGACCAGTTCAAGTGCTTGTTGCAGTCTTGCATCTCTTAGATCACTTAATGTTACAACTCGTGACCATAATTCAGTCAAATCATCAACTTGAGCCTTCACTTCACTCTCATCAGCACTCTGTTGTCCAACTTCTTTAATAGCATCAACCATCGCTTGTCTACTGGATAACTCTAGTTGAAATGCCTAGAAATAAATATTTAAACAACGGCGCATAAAATAAGTTCCATATAATGTTGTATCATTTTAAATAATTAATTTTAATTAATTACATGCCTATGTAATATAGTAACAAATTAGATTTTAAAATTTATTTACAATTCGAACATGCCTTTTATCCATACATTTTTTTAATAAAATATACACTACAAAGAAAAAGTTTTAATGATTAGAAGTCTGTGAACCCGGCATGTAATTTTCTTACAAAAATACACATTGAATATTTTTCTTTAAAAAGATCTAAATATTTTATTTTACCTTATGTTGTTCAGTCAATATGCTGACTGTATCTAAATCACCCAACACTGGCTGATCGTCCACCAGATAAACTTCTGCTTTTAGAAGCCAATCAAGAAGAGACTGAACGGCATCTGAGACACGTCCAGATGAGAGCAGAGCTTGATCTAATTTACTTTGTCTAAAGACAGCAACACACAGATTACAGTATATTCCGCTACATGGCTAATATATTTACCCATGTAGTGGAAATTATTTTACCCACTACATGTTAGCCATGTAGTAAATAAAATACTTGAAATATGTTATATTTCCTTCTCCTTTTCATAGATAAAGCATAATCTTCATAAAGATTAAGACAGTTTATTGAACAGATGAGTATTTAGTAAATACACCAATAAAACAGAATAAAAATTACTAAAGAATGCATAAAGTTGCCTTGTATATGACTCATTGAAAATCGTCATACAAACACTGTAATATCAAAATTAATACATGTAGTTACTAATGAGAAAACATAAAAATGTTTCTTAAAATTTCTTTACAATAATACAACCAATATCCAATGAACCCATTCAAGTACTTATTTACAGATGAAATAATTTTCACTAGAATAATCTTGTGATAATATCCAATAATAAATTACATATCTTGGGATTTTATTTTCTAACCAAACAATCATATTTGGCAAACTGTAGATTTAACACATAGATATATAAAAGCTAACTTTTGTGCAGTGATAGTTCGCAATGTATTCCATTTGTTCTTAATCTGTTCAAGCCATTGATTGAGCACTTCTCCCTCTGGATCAGTCTTAGCACAACGATCTTTTAGATTGCGTCCAAGTCGAGTGACATTGTAATACAGTGGCTGTTTGGCTGTTAATTCTTGCTGAATCATCTACGAAACAACAGAAGTTAAATTAACTATGAAAAGTAATAGTATAAAAATTAAAAGTTCGCAATGGTTAGATACATGGGTGCCTTAAGAGTGATGCCTACAGTAATTAAGGCAAGAAAACAGAAAATGATATCCATCAAATAAATGGTATCATTCGTGGTATCAAGAAAGATGATACCTATATAATATATATATCATTACATATGTTTATATAAAGAAAATTGAAATGCAAATTAAAAACTGAAATTTTAAAATGTGAATGCACTTCAGTATAATATAATTAATACGTTTGTTTATGAATTTGTCACCTGTTTCTCTTATTAGCACAAAAATGATATTCAGTCACAGGTTGTGAACTGGAAATATAGTTATAACACTTAACCTCAGCTCATTCAATAATTATCTTTTGGAATAAAGGGTCATGTATATATAAAAATTATTAGCTAAAATTACTGAGTATCATCACAATTTGACATTGATTACTATTTGACTTGAAATTAAACAAGTTGGAAGTAATTACCCGTAAATCATCGACATCTTGCTTGGCAGATGATCCACCAGGCTGTGAATATCTTCTTAATTTATGCTCAGAAGAATCCAACCAATCACAGAGCGCCTTCCATTGATCATAAAACTAAACAGACAATTATAATTCCATTGATAATAAACTAAACTGCAAAATATAATTGTATAAATTATTGTCAGCTTGTAATGTAGGTGAATACTTGTAATAATAATATAAAAATTAACTAATTTTTCAATTTTTAGTAATAACAGTATTTATTTTAACTCTAAAGTAAAATAATAATACAAAAAATCACACAAATTTATAGATATAAAAAGCAGTCATAAATACAGAATATTTACTAATTATCAAATAAACTACATCATAGTAATATTTAACATAATTTACAGACAGAAAAATGAAAAAATCTTTACTTTCTTGTCCTCTCTGTGAGCTTGTGTCAGAAGTCGTCCTTTATCGTCCACACGACGAACAAGCTTCTTCCAACGAAGCTTTACATTAATAAGAAGAGACTTAATGTAGACTGCATCTTGTTTGCGACCAAAGTGCAGCAAATGAGCCCCACACCGATCTAACTCTCGCACTAATTCATGATGGGACTCCACTGAGTCACGGAAAGCCTGCAAATAAAAGAAACAAAAGTCATTGCTATTCAAATAAAGCCTTGGAAATTTAATTATTTATTAGCAATTATGACTATTAATTACTTAAACTGCATTCTATTCATTTAATAATTGCACTGAATATAAAGTTATTAAAATAAAGCCTTGAATATTGATATATTTTTTAAGAAATAATTGTCACAAATTAGACGATTCATATTGAAAGAAAATATAAAACAAATTTCAGATAATTATATGATGTAGCAAAGATTAAAAGCCATAAGGAAAACTTAGAAAATGTTAAGTTTGTTATTTTGTTATGAATAATCGCATTAAATATTAAACTAGATTATAATTACATAACAATATTATTCCGATTGTAAAACATAATAATACATCAGTATAAATCAGTAAATGAAGGTCTTAACTATTACCAAAACTAAAATAGCAATTGACAAGACAATTGACAATAAAAATCAATAAAAATTACTTTACCTTGTGATCAGCCAGTTGTTGATTCACTTTCTCAACCAGTTTACTTGGATTATTAAACAAAGCGAGAGTTTTCTCCGTATTGTTCAACCACTCAGTGTGTTGTCTCAGTGATGAGTGAAAGTCTTCAACATTTCTCAGATGATCGCTTACTCTTGCCTGTACGAAAACCAAAAATTCAATTCATGTTTTAAATATTTGTAAACACATTAATAGAAATACCAAAAGTGTGATTCATTTTTTTTAAATATTTAAAACTTAAGTCACAAAATGAACAATATACTACTCTAAAATTTTAATTCCGTAATAATAATATTAATAATAATGAATTTATAACTTGTTGATAAGATATAATTTAAACATCAAAACATATTTTCTAAATCCTACCTTTTGTTTCTCAGCCTTTCTGCACACAGCCTGACTCTGATCCTGCAGACGTTTAAGTGACGCACGTATTTCCTGTGTGTCCTGTTCACTACACTGACACAATATGTCATCTCCCATTGTCATAACATCACGGACATCATTACATTTCTTGCTCAATCCTTGCAGTTCAGCCTGTAATTCAAAACTTAAAGCATTAAAAATCATACAATATTTGAATTTCAAAATCATTCTGTAAATGTTCAATATCAAAAAAAGAAATTTCATTGCTCAGATTGTAAATCAAATACAGACTTTAAGATGTCAAAGATTTCCTATATTATGTTGCAATAATGGTTTTATTTGGAAAATAAAATTGTAAAATTACATTTCAACTACAATCACTAATCAAATATTTATTACAAATTATAAATATATTGCATTAATTATATAAGATACATTTAAAAGTTCTTAACAGAATAAAACAGATACATTTTCTTTTTATAGACATGATAAAAATGACATTGCATGTGTATTAAACATTGCAATGCATTATATTATTATATTATATTATGTGAATATTACTGGAAAATAAAATTTACTACTACTACTACTCTATTGTAACGATAAAATATGAAACTCAAAAAAAAAATTAATTTTATTATAAATTAAAAGGATTCTATTTCCTGCCTTAAATTCTTCGATTTGTCCCAGGAACACATCTTGTAGAGCTGAGAGTGGAGCAGCAGTAGACAGAGTATTACGATAATCACGAAACCATTGCTGCAAGTCATCAACTTGACCAAGAAACTTCTTTACCTGTAATACAGGTTTAAATATAAATGCAATAATTTAATTAGCAATAGTTACTTCACTACTGAACAATATAAAAAATATATTGAAAATGATTCAAGGCAGAATGGAATAGAAAACTATCAAAAAAACAAGAAAAACTGATCAATTAAAATGTCATCGGTAAAAATTTAACATTAGTGTAAATTTATTATAAAATGTAAACAAAAAAATTCAATGATTTAATTACAATATATTAATATAATAATCTCACATGTAAACATCATAACTTAATCAAAACAATTTATCAACCATAACAATTTCAATTATTGTAATAAAATAATGAAAAGCCAGTATAAATTTAAGTTTATTAAAATATTAGAAATAAAAGAAAGCTAACTTCTTTGTGTCTATCCTGTAGCTCATTCAATTTATCCTTAGTCATTACTTGTACAATGGCATATGACTCATTCATCTCTAAACACTTTTCTTTTAGCGGTGATGACCTGTTCCCATCTTGTTTAGAATCTTCACGAATCATTGACTCAACCGCATCATTGATCTGTTGAATCACTGGCTCCTGATTGGCTAGATCTCTCTGTATCATCTACGAAATAATTTTTCTATTTTTCCTTTATGTTATAGAACAACTAATGAACCAAAAAAAGTTATCATTATATCGTCATCAGCAATGGGAATAAGAAATTATATGTATCTACATTAATGCAAACCTAATAATAAATAGAAATTGATACTGCCAGTTGTACAAATCTCATACAAGGCGAAAATCTGAAATTTTGAACTCTTACAATGAACAAATAATTAAAGATAAATCCATGCAACTGTATGACACGATGTTTGTTAGGTGTTTTGTACAATAAAGTATTGAGTTTTGCATGTAACAGATAAGTCCGGTATAATTTCAACTTAATTCAAATGTATTAGGACTCTTGATACAAAATCATTGTAAATAAACTACAACTATAATATGAATTATGTCACTATATTTCAAAACTACAACTTTCAAAATGGCACAAAAATCAAATTATACAAGTAATTGCATAATATATTACCTGAACTTTCTTTGCATTTGTTTCTATAACATTAGGATCACCGCGCACAGCTTCTAATTGATTAAGATCTGTCTCTAGTTGTTGAAGTAATCCAATCACATCATCCATAGCGTGATCAACATCTCCCAATTCTATCAGTCTTATAGCCAGCAATTTCTATAAAGCATCAACAAATAAATTTAGTATCAGTTTATAAAATACCAAGAAAACTGCTCTCTTATTGTTCATAAATGGCAAATGGTAATTAAGTATTATACAATTAAAAATTATTCAAACTGAATGAGTAAAACCAATGATCTTTATACATCATTTGATATTTATCATACGAGTGAATGTGATGTATAAAACTTATATATCAAATAGTTCTAAATCTTAACTCAGAAAAAGATAATTAACAAATAAATTGTAAAGAAGACAATTTTATCACTACAAATCTAGGCTGAGAAAAATTAGCTTGTATCAAACTGGTAAACACATAAGCCAAGATGACAGGTTCAAGTACCAGTATTAGAGACGCTATGTTTGACTAGCTTGCTACATCCTTTATTAAGATGTTTAATTTAGTGGCTACACTTTGCAATTTGTTCACTTTAAGAGATTAAAAATATAAAAATAGTCTCATGGTATATTATAAATATAAAAACAAAAAATTTCTTCAATTTCAGAGATTAGAAACATAAATATACTTTTATAGTATATTATAAACATAAAAACATAAGACTTTGTTCAATTTAAGAGATTAAAAACATTAAAATATAAACCTCTCTTTCTCCGATGTCTCCGAGCAAACCAGACCATCTGTCATTCAGTTCTCTCACCTCAGGCATCAGACTCTCAGCTGCCAGGGGAGAAGAGTTCTTCAGGGCAGTGGCATAGTGATTCAACTGCTGAATGTCAGTGCAGTGTGCGCCAGTTTGAATCTTAAACACCTATGAAAAAATAAATAAAAAAAAATGAAAAAATGATCTAAATTACATGCAATTCTAAATGCTTTCAATTATATCCTTCAAAATAAACATAAATTTTTTTTTTAAATCACTAAATTAATTATAACTAAATTAAATATAAATTAATTATAAATTTAACGTGTTTAAACTAAATAAATTGAAATTTATGGCTGACGTATAAATTTATACTGGATTAAGATTATAAATTTAAACAACTCAAAATTTTTAAGTCAGAATTGCATATTACCTTCAGTTCTTCAGACTGTATTCGTAAAGTTCGTACGTCTGTAGCAGGAGGAGATAGATTGGCTAATTTCTCTTCACATTTTGGTAGCCACTGCATTATAGCCTAAAACAATAGTAACTAAATGATACAATTTTTCAAATATCAATTATTCTATCAATATTCTTTACTTATATGAATATAAAGTCCTAAAAATAAAGATAAACCAACTACCACTAATTGGTGGTTGGCTTAACTTATTGGCTTTTTAGTTATCTGAGCGTTTGCCAGCATTTTTATTTGCCATGTATGTTCAAGCTTTTAATTTTCTGTATATTGTATATAATTCATCGTATATTGAACTATTGTATAATTTATATTGCTTTTGCTAACCTTTGACATTTGATTATTGTACTTTTCTTGAATAAATTGCATTGGATGATTTAAACAATAAAATTATTAAATAAGTGGGGGCTGACCCTTGATAAAAAAAACTACCACTAATTTGAAGTAATGTAAAAACATTAATTAATTACAGAACAGAATTTTTAAATTCAAATAAATTCTTCCTTAGGGTTATTACAGAGTTCAGTAAGGAAGCAAATAAAATCTTTATATAACATTTGAGTCAGAAAATACAAGATGTAAACAGTCAATATTTACGACTTAAAAATTGATTGTAAAACTTATTGCAAGCTCTAATGAGATGCTTATTTCAGTAGTCACAATACTGGTATTTGTAATAATCTTAAAAATTAAAGAAAATGTAACCATATTGCTATAACAATACGAGTAATTTATTCAAATTGTTATAGCAATAATCTCAGCGCATATTAAAATGATAATCAATATATTAATCCTATTGATATAATCGCAGTACAAAACATGCTAGTTTGGTTCAACAACTCTACAAGTTAATATTTTTAAAAAAACGTCTTACCTCTAAGTAATTACTACAATTATCGACATTGCCAACAGCTAAACTTAGTTCAAGTTCTCTGTCAGATATACCCTCTGCTATTTCATCTGAGAGTTGATTGAGGAGATCAAGTTGTTTCTGTACCTCCACTGCACCCACAGGTCCACACAGAGATGACAATGCAGAGGCCTCACGATGACAAGACTCCAGAGCTGGAGTCACTTGTCCAAGATCTTCTTTGATCATCTGTAAATTATCAAATTCTTAAACTTATAAAACATATGCTATTTTTAAAACTGCGAGTTGTGCAAAGTTACTGACAATTAACGTAAAAATAGAACTAAATGATATATTAATCTAGTTAATTAAATTATTGTGTCATAAAAAATGGAACAAATCTTGCATTTTTTTTCAGTAATTGTGAAAAAGAGATTTTTGATATACGAATATTATAATATAGAAATCTGTGCACTGATAATTATACTTCAAAGGCGAGTCTTTATAAATAAACACATGTGTATAATACTCTATATGCCAAACTAACATACTCTGAATAAAATATATGGATTGAACACATTACAATAATATATTCATCAAACTACATCAATAAAAGAGTGACATGCATTACAGATATGTCTGGTAAAGTAAAAAATAAAAGAGTTATTCACTATATTTCATAAAATGATAAGCATGCTTGTTAGGCTACATTTTATACAAATCAAGAAAGTAAAAAACAAGTACCGACCTCCAGCTCCCTCTGTTGTTCTCTAACTGTACCAGGATCCACACCTGCTGAGTCCTGTGAGGCAAGATTGTCCTGAATGCCCTGCAGTATCTGAGCTAGGTCATTGAACTGTTTGTTGAATCCTTCAGATGAATTCAATGCTTCCTTCAGAGACTCGTTATACTTGCCGGCCTCTTTGTCAGTCTGATGATACCAGGCTTCAAGTTCTGACAGTCTGGTGCCCAGCTCAACGTCTAAGTTCAAGTATAGATCAAACATATTAAAACATATATACTAGAATTGTATGTATAAGAATGGCATGTGCAAAATCTACTAAAATTGAAAAGTACAGTGTAGTTTTATATTTTTTCAAGATACACGTCTATTAAAAGTAATACATGAAATGTAACGTATAAAATATTTGTATATTTGTAAATTGCATAAAAATAAAGAACTTAAAATAATGTATGAATATTAGACATTAAATTATTGAATTACCAAACAAGATCTTACGTTCATCAGAACTCATATCTGGGTCATCAACATTTCTCGCTTTATTAACCAAACTCTGAGAGATTTGCAAAGCAGCTCCAATTTGCTTCAGATCTTCCTGTATGGCCTATAAGTGATACAAGAAATACAGCAAATTCAGTAAAATGATTTCATTTTAGCAAAGAATATCGCAACGTTAAATATTTATTACGAAAAAAAGAGATTACAAAATATTATTAAGTATTTTGTCTGGTATAACTAATTCATTCACATAATTATATGAAACATTCATTTTATTTAATTATGGGAAAGAACCTACAACAAAAAGTAAGTTTCTTATGTAAAACCTTAGTAAATAATAATCTTATTGAAATTAATTAAAGATTATAATATAAATGCATTGCATTAGAATACAATTTGCATAACTCAATGTAAGCAAGATTATTTCAAATGTAAATTAAAACCTGGCATTCATCTAATTGTTGACCAATGGTGACTGGATTAGAAGACATGCTCTCAGTGTTATGTAACTGATCGTTTATGTAATGAAGTCCATCCATAACAGTATCTAAACTATCTGCAGCCTATAAACAATTACATAGACCTGCATTGATTAATAACAAATTAATGCTGAACTAAAACAATTATCCAAAATGTAAAATAAAAATAAACTGCAACTTTAATTGATAGTTACTGTAAATTACATGAAATATAATGAAACATTATCTAATTCATTAAATTTATTAATAGACTTAAACATATTGGATAACATTGCATAATTATTTTTATATTTATTCGCCAGATTTTTTTTACACAAAACATTAAGTGAAATAAAACAAAGAATTAATAGAAAGCAAGATGCATTAACTTACATCTGACACAACAGAACCAAGTAGTTCATCAACTTGACGAATACAATGCCTTATTTGACCTCTGACCTCTGAGTACCGCCCACTCATGTCAATCAGATCTTGTTTAATGTTCTGTGCATCTTCTCCTAATGAAAAAATATAAAAATACTCATTTTATCAATTGATTTCATTTCAGAATAGATGAATACAGAACATTTGGGAATAGCCTATAATATTGTAAACAATGTTATCTTTGACAATGAAAACAAGGCATTGTAAAACAGCATTCAAGTGATACACAAATGAGAGATATCTGAATGATAGTTAATCTTATTTTGAAAATATAGATTAATAGTAAGTAAGTGAACTGATCAAATAACGTTTAGAATATATAGAGAATGTTCCAAAACAATGTAATTTGATAATTAGACAGTAGTTAAATTCTTTTTTATCTTTTACTTTCAATTACAAACCTGAACAGACTTCAGCCAGATCCTGACCAGTTGAAACAAGATCTGTCACTAGAGCAGAATGATCCTCAATTATACGTAACGTCACCTACAATGAAATGAATGCATTTACACAATAATACGTAATTAAGTTTGACTTACAACATGATCATCATGTGATGATCATGTGCAATTATTAACAAATCACAACACTAAGACAGAATAGTGGGAGCTGACATTTTATTAATTCTTTAAATAATTTCATTTTATATAAAATTGGTTATCAACAGCTGAGAATTAAATTCCTCTCTAGCCAATAAATCTAAAATCTTGCAAAATTATAGGAAACTAAACATTAACCATAAAGTTAACATACCTTAGCGTTTTCATGAAGTTTTTTAATCTGATCAATGCTGTTGGTCTCTTGTGGGACATGAAGTGAGTTGACTTCAGCCTCGATGTCATTTAGCCAAGAATGAAGATCAGCGTGTGACTCGGCAAAGTGTGAGGCAAGAGGGAATGCTTCCTCCAGAGCATCACATCTGAACAAGTTTATTATATAAATCTCTAATTCGCTCAAAAACAGTAGTATAAACAATATAAATAGAAATACAATTGAATGTTACAGCAATAAAATGATACAATAAATTTTACAACATTTGAAGTGTTTTACATTAAATGATAATGCTCAATGATAATGTAAGTTAATAGATTTACTAAGTACATTTATATTGATTGCTTACAATAGTAAACAATTCAAACATTTCTTGTGACACGAGTTATTATATAAAACAGTTTAACCAACATTGAACTTCAATGCTGGTTACAATCTTTAATCTCACTCAATTAAATATTATAATCTATTTTGTAACTGTAATTAGTTATGCTACTATTCTGTTGTCCTAAAGTACTGTATAGTATGTTAACATCATTATCCACATTTAACAAGTAACCTTTGTCTACTGAGACGATGAACTAGATCAGCTTGGTCTCTGATTGTACACAGTTTATTCTTAATATCATCAGCTTCTTCATTCGTTGTTTCTCTCAACATACCGTTGCACTTATCAATTGTAGCATTGACTGCTTTGCGTTTACCAGTTAAGTCTTCATGAAATGCCTGCGTACAATAATATAATAATATAATACAATAAGATTTACAACATATAAGAAACAAGTTGAGTTTTGAACAGAGTTAGTGCAAAGATCAGTTTTATAAAGATACAACTTAAAAGTGTAATTATTTCATTAGTGTCAAGATATATCGTGACATTCAAATAATAATTTCTTTAATTACTATAATAATCAGAACATTTTCTCATATTCATTGAAAAACAAAGAAATTACAGAAATTAATGAAAATATTGTACCTAACTTAGATATAACTTATTCATACCTCTATCTAAATTTATCACTTTCGTAAACAGATACATTTCAAATTCAAATCCTAGCATGTGCTATAATTATTGTAGCCAAAGTACACAGGCTCTATAAAAATTGAATATAACCTAAAATTTAACAATTTCAATATCATAAATAAAAATGATTTTCAGCCCAGAAATTGGGATGTGTTTAAACACAAGCTGAAACTTTTTCAAATAAAATTTCTCAAAACAATAAAGATACATAAGCTAGCTTATTAAAGATAAATTATTATAACCTTTTGTTCTTTTAACTGATTTGCTAAAGTTTCCGGATTTGCACTGATCGCTTCAGCTGTGTTGATTTCGCTTTCAGCTTTATCAAGATATTTCAATAGGTCATCGATTTCAATGAGAGCCTGTAACAGAGAGTTAAAGTAACTACAATAAATAAAAGAAATTTTATTTTTAATTGACGATAATATAATTTATACACACTTTAAAACGACACTAAGGTGATCACAATAAGATGATTATGAAAATGCTTAATAAATTTTATAAAATAAGTATATATTTTATTCTTCACAATCTCTGAAATTGATGATTATAGTTTAACATTCAATAATAATTTCTTTAAAAATTTCAGACATTAAACGAATTATTATTTTAAAAATGTTCAATATTTATTAAACTTCAAAAAACATTTAATACAATAGCTGTAATTGAAGTAATTGTAACATAAGACAAACTTTCCAATACACACTAACTTAGAAACAGTCTTTTATCTATATTTATCTAAATTTCTTTCTATAAATTTAGAACCCTACTTCAGTAAAACACATTAAAAACTATTTATAACAAATTTCCAAGTATTTAATAATTTTATAAAAAGGATTTTTATAACAGATAGTTCAAAAAAGCTTACAGTATAAGAAATCATCTGTACAAGTAGCTCAGTAAGATAATGCCACTTTGCTTGTATGTCTGCAAGCGTCTCTCTTAGTTTGTGTTTATCTCCTGTTGCTTGACTGTCTAGTAGTTTTCTTCCAATCTGTTTAAGACTCTCCAAATCAGTCTGTTTTGCTTGTTTTTGTCTATTTAAAGAAACAAATACATATAAACTTTAATATACCAATAAAATAATGTGATTATAAAATAAATATACATTTCAGAAATTATTCATTTTTGAACAATTATAGTTAATATAACTTAAATCTGCAGTGTTTATATAGTTCTTTAAATCTTT